>PVHY01009431.1:0-16998 GCA_004024945.1 Uropsilus gracilis | reverse complement strand
GTATCTTTGAAGTTACTTTATTTTACAAGTAAAATCTGGAGGATATGAATGGCAAAGATCAAATTGGGAGAGAAAAGTATATTTGTTAAAAAGGTTTTTCCATTTTAAAACAGTGTATTTCCATCCTGAGTAACTATAATCTCCACTTTTTTTGTCCAATGAATATACTGATTTGTTCATATATAAATATTTATAAGCTGCCTGCGTTTGCCCAGCAACTTTCTAAAATTTGGGGATATTTTAGTGAATGCCACAAAATCCTTGTACAATGAACTTAACTAGAGTGGAGGGATAGTTCAAAAATCAAATAAATTTGGACCACTGGGCACAGTGGTGCAGGCCTGTAAGCTTCAGCCTATGAAGTGGCTGGGTCTGGGGATCACAGTTCATGTCCCACTCGAGGCAACACAGTAGACATAGTTCCAAAAAATAGCTGGGTGTGGTGGTGCGTACCTGTAATCCCAGCTACTTGGGAAGCTGAGGCTGGGGATTGCTTGAGTCCGTGGTACCCCGGACAATGGGAGCCTGTGGTTCCAAAGACAAAAATAGTAAGACCTAGTCTTAAAAAAAAAAAAAAAAATCAAGCCAGGCACAGTGGGGCATGCCTTTAATCCCAGCCTAGGAAGGGAGACTGAGACTAGGAATCACTTGAGTCTTGGTTCGAGACCCATCCGGGACAACATAGCGACTAGTCTCAAAAAAAAAAAACAGCTGGGCATGGTGGCATGTGCCTGTAATCCCAGCTTCCTGGGAGGTTGAGGCTGGGGATCGCTTGAGTCCGTGGTACCCCAGGTAATGTAAGTCTGCGGTTCCCCAGACAACATAGCGAGACCTAGTCTCAAAAATGTAATTAATTAATTTACTAATTAATTAATCCACATACATGTAAAACCATCAATAAATGTGATGGTTACTTTAATGTAGTAACGTAATACAAATTTAGGGTTGGGACAGTTGGGAAGTATACTAGTTTTGGTGGTTAACACTGCTTTTCCTGAAGAAGTGATGTGTTTTGTTTTGTTTTATTTATTTATATATAAATTTCACAACATTGTAATCTCAAGGATTTGCCCCCCCCCACCCTCCCCTCCATTCCCCCGCTTTCCCTCCTGCTCATAGTTGTGCGCTTCATTTTGGTGCTTAGCTTGTTTTGACTTTCCTCAAGGCTTTTCTTTATTTTTTTCACTATATCCCATATATTAGTGAAACCATTTGGTTTCTGCCTTTTTCTTTATGGCTTGTTTCTGCTAATATTTCTTCTAAATACATCCATATTGTCATGAAATCGTTGAATTTGTCATTTTTAATTGATGAGTAATATTCCATTGTGTATATATACCACACTTTTTTTCATCCAGGCATCTGTTTTGGGGTACTTAGGTTGTTTCCATGACCTTGCAATTATAAATTGTGCTGCAGTAAACATCCAGGCACAGGTGTCCTTTTGTACCCACATTGAGGTCTCTTTTGGGTAGATGCCCAAAAGAGCAATTGCTGGGTCAAATGGTAGTTCCATTTTCATTAGCTTGAGGGTCCTCCACACCCCTTTCCATAGTGGTTGAACTAGTTTACATTCCCACCAGCACTGTAGTAGTGTTCCTTTCTCTCCACATCCTCGCCAGCAATTCTTGTTGCCTGTTCTTTGGATGTGGGCCATTCTTACTGGTGTAAGGTGGTATCTCATTGTGGTTTTGATTTGCATTTCCCTTATTACTAGCGATGTTGAGCAA
Source organism: Uropsilus gracilis (assembly GCA_004024945.1). Classification (NCBI taxonomy): domain Eukaryota; kingdom Metazoa; phylum Chordata; class Mammalia; order Eulipotyphla; family Talpidae; genus Uropsilus; species Uropsilus gracilis. The sequence goes on along the minus strand of PVHY01009431.1, from coordinate 15,268 downwards.
TTTTTCATGTGCCTGTTGGCCATTTGTATTTCCTCTTTGGAGAAGTGTCTTTTTAGTTTTTCTCCCCATTTTTTCATTAGGCTTTTTGTTTTGCTTTTGTTTAGTTGTGTGAGTTCCTTGTGGATCTTCGCTATTAAACCCGTATCACTCATGTGGAGGGCAAAGATTTTTTCCCATTCGGTTGGGCATCTTTTAGTTTTTTCTGTTGTCTCTTGCTGTAAGAAGTGACATGTTAACTGATGTTTAGGTAGCCAGGAGCCAGCAATGAAAACATATACAAAAAGAATATTGCCATATACAGAAAGAATATTGCCCTAGACCTACAGCTAGGTAGTGTTTTTGCTCAGATTTAAAAAAAAAAAAAATCTGATACTGAAATCTTTGTGTCTCTACTAAGGTTATCACAATTAGCATTTTAACTGAAGGCTGTTGCACTACGGTAGAACCATTCCAAGCTCCCGATCAATAGTTATAGTGTTTCTCTAAAGATTGGCTCTAGGAACACTAGTGCTTTAGGATTATCTTAGTCAACATTTATTTTAACAGCAGTATAAGAGTCTTAAAACAACTCAAGTTGGGGGAAACATAACATCCATTGAAGTCAAAAATAGCACTGTTCAATAAAACTTGCAATGATGAAAATGTTCCATGAATATGTGCTTTCCATTAATGGTAACCACTAGTCAGAGGTGATATTGAGTTAGTGCAACCAAGCAAATGTTTTTTCTTTTTTTATTATGTTTAAATATTTTTGGTACACACTAGAGAATGATGTCTTATAGTGATGTTAGTTTTATATAATCTAATTTGATAATAGTTAATTAATTTTAGGTAAATAGCCACATGTGGTAAATGACAGCATGTAATTGTAAATAATTTACCAATGTCTTGAACAATATAGATTAATCATTTCTTTAAAAATTTGGAGTTTTAATAAAAGAAAGGAATTTTTATGACTTTATTTGATATTACATGAGTTAAAAGGCTATCCTATTCACTGTGAATTTACAGTGAATTCATTGCTGCCATTGTATGTTATTTGCTTTTCCCTTGGCACAAAGTTGTATGTAGTTTTCTCCACGTTTTGGATATGCTGGTGTAGCACTCTACATAGGGAAGATTGAACCAGAACAATGTTCAAAAAAACTGTTAAATTGAAGAGCATTGGCCTCTGCTCACTTGATGTGTTTTCTGTGCATAATCAAAACTCCCAGTAAGAAATAGTAGTGATATATTCTAAATCAGGGAAAAAATAGTAAGGATTTTTTGAGGAAGAGTAAATATTACTAATGTTATCTCAAAAAGCATCATTAAACAATTAATGATAGTACAGAAATATTGCAAAGCAATAGGTAATGTATATTCTCTGTCAGTCATTGATATTTAAAATAGTCTGACTTTATTATACAAATATTTGGTCTATTATGATCATTGATTCTAATATGAAAAAGGGAGAACATGTAGAAATCAGCTATAGAAATACATAATGTTCACTGAGTCTAATTATTGTAGGTGAAAAATGCATTTTGGAAGGTTATAGGAAAATAGAAGAAAAGACTTTCCCATTTCCAAGATTTTCCCAAAATCAGTATTGACTACTTTTGTAAGTCTAGCTTGAAAGGTTGCACTCAAATATGCACACTAGAGAATGATATCTTGTAGTGATGTTAGCTTTATATAATAAGTATAAGACATATTCAAGTCACCAAAGCTATTTCAATATTAACCAAGGCAATCTTTATCTGTCTATCTCTCCCTCTATCCATTTTGCCTTCTTCAGGTTTGGAACTGAATGGAGCAGTGGATTCTAAATCCTATTAGAATATCTTTTAGTCCTATTTCTAATTATAATCAGTAACATATAAATATTTTTTAAAGTTGTCAGGTGACAAGTTTTGCTAGTCACTTTGAACACTACAGGGAAAATTAAATGGACCATATATATCACTAACTCACTTTATTCATTAAGGTAACCAACTTAACACAGTTTTCCTTTTTGAAATATATTTTCCTATTAGAAAATGGTCTAAATCTGGTCAATTAAAATATCTAAGCTATGAATACCTAAAATTAGCAATGTATCAATACAAAATTGTCTTTATATATATTTTTTTAATTTTATAAGAGTGCTTGTAAAATTAAGGTAAAAATGGTTTGTACTATCATTACTTTAAATATTAACTACTTTTCACTCAATTAAAATATTCATTTTATACAATAATCAATAACCAACATTTCAGTAGATTATACGTGGGGCAAAGTGAAATTCATCTCTATTCATGACATCTACAAACCGAATTTTAACTGCACATCCACGGGATACTAAAAGCCTCAAACTTTTACATATTGTACATTCTAAGGATTCAGCCATCTGAGCGCATAAAGGTAAAGCATACTCTTAGGGCTCAAAGGGCAGAGAGAGAGAGAGAGAGAAGGAAGGATTTCAAGTAACTGGCACCTGACCAGACTCCAAATAAGACTCCAATATTTACCCGTCCCCTGTGGGCAAATGCCAGGCCAAATAGGCTGAGAGACTTGAAAACTTGCCACAAGTTAAAGTCACCATCCAACTGAGTGCCACAAGAAAGGAGGTAGGCAGTTCCCAAAGAGTTGGGGTGGAACAAGAGGTTGGAATTCAAAATGTACCATATAATCCACCACAAGTTAAAATATTTAAGAAATCAAGGCTAGGAACAATCTCCCTGTATGCCCCTCACTTAATTCTCTCTCCTCCAAGTGTCATTACTTTTTTCTTCATTTCAACTCCATTTTTTTTTTTTTTTTGGAGACTAGATCTCACTGTGTTGCTCAGGGTACCCCGGACTCAAGTGATCCCCAGCCTCAGCCTCCCAGGTAGCTGGGATTACAGGCACATGCCACCATGCCCAGCTATTTTTGAGACTAGGTCTCACTATGTTGCTCCGGGTGGTCTCAAACCTGCGAACTCAAGTGATTCCTAGTCTTAGCCCCAACTTCAATACTTATCAGCTAAGCTTCTTCCTTCTTGCCATCTGACCTCCATTCAGGAATCCTGGTACATGGCATGGTGGGAGTTGTAATCCAAGGCAGCTGCTTGTAAGTGGGTGTGAGAAATAGGGGCTACTATGATGTTCCCTGCAACACTTTTCATGGACATGTAGTCTGTAACGTATTATGATTGCAAATACTTTTTTAGTGATACAATAGGAATGAAAATAATAATAAACTGAAGAGCTCTCAAAAGGTCCAAACAAGATTAATGGGAATTTATTTCTATTCATGCGTAAGCAGAAGACAGAAAAAAAATTGTATTGCTTACCGAAATAAGCTATTTTCCTCTTCTCACTTTCAAATGAGTTGGGATGTTCATGAAGATATGCTGGCAAGGTTAATTCTCAATTACACTTGAACTTCTGAAATCAGGTTGAAAAGGAGGCAAACCTACAACTTACAAGCCCCAGGTCTGTATCACCCGCACGTAGCAGTTGCCACTCAAAATGCAGTTTAACAAGGGGTTTTATTAACAATGAGTTCAACAGGGAAAACAAAAAGTCATTAAAGCCACAAGTGGTAGTTATCTTACCCCAGTCACCATTCTCAGTCCCAAAGGTCCCAAAGACACAGTCCAAGATGGTGCACTTTTGCCCCTTCAAACCTCTGAGGTTGGCACTCTACAAAGTCTAGTCTTTCTCTGGTGTCTTCTCTTTTCTTCTCTCTCCAGTATCCCGAGCTGCTCCACTTCTTCAAGGTGTTTCAAACGTCTTCCACAACTGCTGATGCACAAATCAGCTTTCCAAATTCCTGGCCATCGCCAGGTACCAGCTTTCCAGGCCACCTTGCTGCTGTGTCACACTCTCCACACTTGCCACTCTTCTGCTGGCCACCATGGCTCCTCACCACCACCAGCTCACTCTTCCAGGGGGCTTCTGCCCAGGCTGGTCACTAGGGCTATGCTTTACCCACCTGCCATTCTCTTCTCTCCTCTCCAGAAGGCTCCACGCCTGTGTCCTCCAGGTGCCGAAACTTCTGAGCTATCAGCTTCACATGTTTCTGTTTCTCATGCAAATCCTCCTCTAGCTGCTTCCTCCTGCAGTTAACTGCCACAAGTTTTTAACTGCCATACCCCCCAAGGTGGGGGGGGGGGGCTCCCAGTTTCACTTTCAACTATTTCCTCCAACATATGTTGTAAATTAGCATAGCATAAATGATACTTAAAATGCTTATGATTGTGCAGAGTCACTTTGCTGAGCTACTGAAGTGTTTTACATAATTACAGTTTTTCTTTATTAACACCTGGAGCCCAATTTGTCTTATGCCAATTGTAGTAACATTGGTTTACAACTGTATATGATTTAGAAGTAGATTTCCCCCTTCAGGTGTTACTGTCAAACCACACCCACCACCAAAATACCACAATCAGTCCTTCACCATAGTAACTTGTGTTTGCCACTCCCACCCCTAATTCCCTCCCCCTTCCTCCACACACATAAGTACACATAATTTGTTCTTTATTATCTGCAATGTTTTGTTCACCTGACCTCATTTTGTGTTGCTTGTGTTTCACTACTTAGCATTTACCAAACTGAAATGCCACAACATTCACAACAATGTACTTTCTTCCTAAAACTCTTAGTTCTGTCTTTTCTAATCCCCAAGTAAATATCTGTCCCATAGTCATAGCACAATGCTGCTTGTGTCAAATGGTCCTAATTCAACATTTATTTTCACTTTATTTTCTTCACTTAATCTTTTATGTTTATGCCTGTTTCTTATACCTTCTATTTTATTATGTCATTAGATGCCACATCAAACTATTTTTTTTTCCATTTCATATAACATTGGTGTAGTTGCTTTTAGATTTGATACTTTTCTTTTGGCTCCCACTCTTTCTTCCCAGACCAACAAATGTCTATCTCATCTTATTTCTGTACCCCTCCTTCACAAGAGATATGTCTTCTCTTTTCTACCATTACCCTAAGCCTGATGGAATGTAGATTCTTTTATACTTTACTTTGACTTGATGTGTATGAACTTCTTTTAATAAAATACCCCTAAAATGTCTCTTAAGGAAGTCCAGTCAGTTCTTACTGGCAGGGGAGACACTGAGAGCACCAAGGTGGTTTTCCTAAGGTGAGGCTTAAACACTGCACTTCTAATATGCTGTTCCTTGAGATTTCCCAGATGTGGGAAAATGAACAACATTATTGTGGTAGTGGGGGACTACTTTCAAGTCCTCCCATTAAAAAAAAAAAATCAACACCACTCTCACTTTCAGAGACTCTAAAATTCATACTATGTGTGTTTCAACTAATTAAACATTTCATTTTTTAAAATGTAAAGCTATTACTATGTTAAGCCTTTCCACTTTCACAAGGCATCAATTCCTACATAGAAATTATTTTTAACCTTCTATCATTAGGTTCCCTGTGGCTCTGAATAAATTTCAGAATCTTTTGGTCATGATAGTTGTTCAGTATCTATTATTTGACTGGATGATTATTTTGGACAGTCTTCTTTATTTCTTCAACAGTAAGCAAAAACTGCTAACTCATTTTTTCACTTGAGAGTGAAATCCATATTTATTTCACTTGATAGAAATGAACCAGTAACACAAGTGCTTTCCATTGCTAATGATTGTGATAATCTGACTTCCCTCAGGACTGCCTTAGATTTTCATCACTAGTTTATTGCTCATCAGGTTGTTTGTTGAAGACTTACTTTGAGTTTAAGGAGGGGCAGTTACCTTTTGAACTCCCTATTTAAGTAAATAAACCTCAGCAAGCACTGGCAACAAAGGAATGTTTTCAAGAGCATATTAGCATAAAGCAATTAGGTAATGCTAATGAGGATTAGTCTCTCCTGTTATGGCAACAACTGTTCCTGAACTCTGAAACAAAGTCACTTAGGAATCTTTCAGGGTTTTTTTTGCTTTGTAGTTTCTTGGGAATTCTCCATCCAAGCTACCCTTATCTCTTAGGAGCAAACCTCTAATTCAACACAGGCCTTTAATTTGTTGACAAGTAACTGTATTCCTTTGAAAGCAAATGAAAAGAAAAAGAAAAAGAAAAAGAAAAATTTCCCTCTGGCCCACTCTCTCCTGGGTATTCCCCAGCCTTCCTTCCTCCATCTTTGGTCTCTTGTTATTTGCTCAGACTTTTTAAGTGGAATCTATTATAAATCTTTATTTCTGTTCAATCGATTGCTATGAAATTTGATTATCTGGTTTACTTCCCATATCTTTTCATCCCAAGAGCCTCTTGTTTTTATGGTAAACTGGGGGTAAAGAATGTAACTTATGGAAGAAGCTGAAAAATACACCCTGTGTCTCTAATTCAGCCCTTTGCTTCTTCCCATGCCATATCACAAAAAATTCTTCTTCTCCACTCTCCACAGCATGGCAATCCAAATTACATTGGCCAGTTTTATACTACTGGATGCTATGGGAATAAATAGAGGGTCATTTACAGGGCAGGAAGAATCCTTAGAGAATAGAGGCATCATTTCCCTAGAGATAGAGAAGCCTGAATCAAGTCTTAAAAAAAAGAGAAAGAGCAAAGAATGATAATGATACTCATGGGAAAGAGGATACATGTAGAAACAGACTGGCGAATGAATAAGTTCCATGGTATTGTCTAAGTATCTTGGCAGATGCAGGGTGTCCTAGGGGCACTGAAGAGGGCAGGGAGAAATTCTTCTATGTGAACATTTAAATACTGATCACCCAGTCAACCTACATTCAATCAAGAAAAATATTCACTCATGCATGTATCTTTCATTGTCTCTGTTTTTAATTTTTTCCCATCTTTGCACACTTATTCAATTCATAGTGTTGGACATTATCAGAGGACCAAGGAGTGCAGTGAATGAGAAAGATGATGTGCATTTTCTAATGAAAGATAGGTGAGCAAGTAAAAAAAATAATCTCAGCAAATAATAGATATCATAAAGAAAATGAAACATGGTTAGTTTATAGAAAAAGATGGAGGAGGCAACTTTAGATTGGAAGGTTAAAAAACTAAATTAAATAAAACCTCCTATCAAAATGAAAAATAGCCCTGTATTTTATTCAGGAAGAATATAGTTTTATTGTAAATGAGACATTTGGGGGGTCACAGATAAAGGGATAGCAATTCTTGATAGGTGTACTAATGGCACAGCTGTTTTCCAGCTCATTATAGTCACTAAGTGGTAGTTCCCATTTACAGAGGCAGCAATGAAAGCATTTCACACTGCCTTTTGAAATGAGTTGTTTCCAGTGCTACTTCTAGATGAAATGTACACTCAAAGAGTTTGATATTTTTGGAATCCGGAACTGCTAGTGCTGTGGGAGGAATGAAACTTTTATATTTTTTCAATACTAATTATATGAAATGTGAATTGAAATTTAGATCACCCTGTCAATATTCATGATTTTCAGATCCTGAGGGTAAGGGGGAGAAAAGCAAAATATCATAGTACTTGGTGATGCAATCATATCTGCAGCTTATAACTCCTTTTCCTAAAATACAGTGTATTGATGAGGCATTTTTTTTAAATAAATTATTCTTCTCTTCATCACCACATTTGCAGAGTAGTTTCTGAAAATGAATAGGTGCAAGAACAAGAAAAGAGAACTAAGGACCTAAAAAGAAAACATTAAAATACATCTATCTTTAGCTCGCCTTTCAGATCTTTCTAGATTAGTGCTTACGGTTGGTGTACTAATACTTCTTTACTTTCATTATTTGCATATTTAAAGAAATATTAAATAGGTCATTTACTATGCATTAATAATTATGAACTTTTAAGTTTTAAATTATTAATATGTAAGTCAGGACTTTAATAAATATTAATAAGAAACTGATCTATATCTGACCATATCACTTAACTCTTTGGTAACCACTTTCCATATAAGTTCATCTAAAAATCAAGGATTTATTTTTGCTAACATTCAAGGTCATCATGTAAATTTGGTACAAATAGTAAATAAAATATACTGAAAATACCAACTCTTTTTCCTTTGAAAGAAAAAAATATTTTTATTTAGAAAAAATAAATAATTTTTAAATTAAAAATCACATTTTAAAATCTAACCACTATCTATGACATTCTTCCTGGAAAGTACTTAAAAACATGGAGGGGAATTCCAGAATTATGAATTGCAAATGATTTAGAAGAAATGCTTGTTAGTTTCTTCCCTAACACAGTCAGTCTGTGTTTTGAGCTTTTTCCAAAAAAAGGCAGACACTATCCAAAATGCTCAGATTTCCTGAGACACACTGCTGTACCAGGTCTCTCAGAGTTACATGTGGCTAATTCTGTGATTGATGAGTCCTGAAAACTGTGAGTGCAGATTTACTGCAGATTTTCATGGCTGCCTTCATAAGAATGTGTGCTTTGTGGTCGCTTTAAGTAAGTTTTCTTCTAATGTTTATATACCAAAAGCTAGTTTGCATCAACCCTTGTGATAACATAATGAACACTTTCCAGAATGCCACTATCATTGCCAGATACATTTATTAAACATCCATTAATAGTTTTTTGTTTCCAAGTTATAATTTTGCTTTAAATTCCCAGACTGTTGAAAATGAAATGCAGATAACTACATGCAGATGGCCTTGCTCTGTTTTTAAACCTATACCTTTTGCAATTCTCTATACAGATTATAAATATGCAAATAAGTGCAGTGTGAAATCAATTAATAAATTCATAGCATATATGTATAATAGCATGTATTATTTTATATTTCCAATCCAGCTATATTGTTGTCAATTGGAACATACATTATGCTTAATTTAGTGGGATAGAGTAATTTTTGTTATTTTGTTAGTGCACAGATATTGACCACAGCATTATCAATAGTAGCAAATTTAAATAGTGAAAATGGGAGAGGGGAAAATAAATAGTGAAAATTGTAGTTTATTATTCTTATACTTGCTAAGGAGAATATAGCCAGAATAGCCATAACAAATATTTACAAAGATAATAACATTTTATCATAAAGGAATTACCAATAAATGTCCAAATTTTTTGAGTGTGTATATTCTAACCTGTCAATTATGAAAATTATCTGTGGAAACTTGGTGAAAGCAAAAGGAATTTCTGTATTATTTCTTATAACTGCATATTTACTCTAATCTAAAAACTTTTACTTTTCTTAATTGCAGATAATTTATGGATTAGTTTTTAGTAATACCCATCACTGTAATGAGTAAATTTAACCTAATAAATCTGATGATTGGCATTCTTCATTATCAAGTTTTATTCTAATATATCAGTGTTTATGTATGTGATTGGAGATATAGAATCTAACAGATGGCATAATTAAACATTGCTTAAATATTCATTTTATACAAATGCCATTTGCTTTTACTTTGTGCTTTTGAAGTATGTGTAGGCAGTGAATCTGCCCAATACTGAAGGTGTTAGCTATTTAATAACAGTTGCACCAAAGCATATTTTTCCTTTGCTCCAACCATGGCCATGAGTTAACTTTTCCTCAATATTATTCCTCTTACCTTTGCGAAAAAGGTATGGTTGGGAAGGGGAACCATTTGGACATCTGTCTTAGGCTCAGAGTTCATTGCAAGCACCTGCTTCTAGCTCTGGTGTATATATAGATGTCCATGTGTTGCTGTTTTCCAAGCTCTAGTCACCTGTGAAGACACAGGATGAATCTAGCTATCAAAGGTGGTGCAGAATGGTGGCATCAAACCTGGTGTCTGAGACATCTCACTCTACTTGAGAACCATGAAGTGCAAGTATAGCCCTGCAATAGAGCAAAGGGATGTTTTCTCTTATGCTATTTAAGCATTCATATAAATTGCCCTTTCCCCTTTGATGGGGCTGGTTGTCACAATCTTGCCTTGCTTACACTATTGTTGCATATCTAATTTTCTTTAGAACCAGATTAACTTTGAACACCAAATTTTCTAGACCTACTCCAAATCATATCATGTGTGCTCAAAAACAATATATTTCCTAACAAACAAATCTATTTTTAAAGATGTTAATTAAAAAAATAAATCTGTGGGGATGGGGAGGGTGAAATCTGTAGCTGGTGAGTTTCCTTTATTACAATACTCAGATATATGTTATTCATCTCTTTAGCGACTGGAAAATCTCAAAGGTGACAATTCAGTGGTAAACAAACACATTGACCCTACCCTTCTGGAGCATGTGGGATAATGGAGTAGTCTCAAAAACAGTAACATAGAGATTGTGTATATGAGGTAAAGAGAAATTACAGACTACTATGAGATAATAACAGGGTTGTCAGATTTTAGTTGAAAGGCAAGTAAGGCCTTTGTGTGGGCAGGATATTTCAACTGAGGACTCATAGTTGATTCATAGTTCATCAGGTGAGTAGTGTGAAGAAGGGGGAAAAATTCAAAGGAAAGTAATTTACATGAGAGAAGGCTTGAGGAAGGAACCAGATGACTCATTCAAAAAACTGAGTGATTGTAACTGGAGTACCTAGAGTGAGCTTAAAAGTGACCTCTAGGGTTGTACAGGAGTTAGCAAGAAGGCCTGAGTCTGAATATCACTTTAGACAGTAGGAGGAGAGCTGATGGCTTTTGAGTTGACTTTGCACTCATCTCAGGGAGTTACACTGACAGCTTGGACTAGCACGATGACAGTGATGGTAGCATGAAGACAAGAAATTCAAGGGGCTGCTCAGAGAACTATTGATGCCTTCTGGAAATGTTCAGTGACACACATGTGGTATTCTAGATTTACATCCAATTGGAGGTTAAATAAACAAATCATTATATTGAAAAGGAAGTGAAAGTAGATCAATTCTACTTTTTTTAAAGAGGTATAAAAATAGCATAGCTAAAAATAGTATACAAAATATTATACTAAGAGTAGATAAGAGCATCATCAGCTTTATGTTCAGACAGCAGGGGGGCACTTTCTGTGTGGTTCTCTGCAATATGCATGTTATAAGCTAGAATTTTAAAGGTAATAGAAGGAGAGCAAACTGAGTATGTCTTAAATACTACTGCTTCCTGGTTTACTCAGTGATGCTCCATAGACTTGCTACCTTTGTGAAGAAAATAGTCTGTCTGCACCCCATGATATAGGGAGAGAAAAAAAAAAAATTACGTGTAAATCCCAAAATTCTTGTACCTGAAGTGAAATTTTGGTGTTTAACTAGAAATTTTTATTTGGTAAATTTTAAGCACTTTTTTTTTTCAAAAGTTGATTCTGCAAATGTGCTAGTGATGATTAATTTAAGTGTATCCATCTTTCATAAGGATTATAAACAAAGCATCCAGAAGCAAGGTGCAAACAACAGATTTAGAACTCCAGGGAAGATTCATTTTCTTTTTATTTACATACAAGTCTAAATTGTTTGGAAGGGTCAAAACGTTTGTTTTTTCCTCTACAACTCGACTCAAAGGCCTTCATTAATCCCATCCTTCTAGAAAATGGAATACAGTAAATATCTGCCTATTCAAATAGAATTTCTGTATTCGTGTGTTTCCCATATAGTTTTTGGCTTCTAGGGAAAAAAATATACTTTTACTTTGTTTTTCTCCTTGACTTTTCATTTCAAGAAAAATTTTCAAGCTTCAACTATATGCAAGGATTTTTTAAAAAATATGTGACCACAAGTGAACAAAAGACAGACTTCTTTGCCATCATAGAACTTATATTATAATGAAAAGAGAAAGAACAACAAATGAATAAAACATGTATTGTGTAAAACAGTGATAAATGCAGTGAAAGAGAAAAAAATCAGGGGAAAGGGAAATGAAAGCAGATGTGTGTGGGTAGAGTGTGGGCTTCAATTTTAGATCAACTGGTCAAAAAAAGTTTCTCTTAGAAGGAAAATTTGCACAGAGACTTAAATATCACTTTAAATATCCTCTCTCTCCACATTCTTCACAAGCCCTGTTTCTGAAATGGCAATCTACAGTGACTAAAGTATGCACTTAACATCCTCTGTGGCTGAATACTTGCTAAATATTCTGTGTTGAGTTCTACTGAGAAGTTATGGATAAATTGAATAGAGGCACAACCTGATTATTTATGACTCTCTAGCAAATCTGTTAGTGAGAAATAGTCCTAAATCAGTCCATGATGCTACATTACCTTCTGAATTTTTTAAATTAACTATGTTTATATTGAAACAGAACTTTCATTTCTTCCCTTATTAGTGGCAGGTTAGACTGTGTTTCTACCTTCCCACTGTCCATCACAAAATCACTAGCCTGTCTCATTACGTGGAGTGGTGTAGCCATAGGAATGCTTCTCAGGGAATAGTTAAAAAAACAGTCAAGTCTATTTTAACTGATTTCTTAATCTAGCCTCTGTTGTAGCTGGACAAAAATGCTATTTTTCTCTTAACATCACCTGCTTATAATACCTTTACCAGTAAAATCCCTAACTTCTCACACATATATATGTCCTGAATTGATATTTTCATGAAATACCTTTACATTTTAAAATCCGTGCAATGTATCTACTGGTTGAGATCAAGACATTTATTAAGTCAGGCTACCTATTACTATGAAAATTATTAACACATGATAATAAAAGAAGATATTGATAGGAAACCTACTGAAAGCTAGAATCAAAGTGTGGCTGAAACCCAAAGAAGAAAAAAAGGGCCTGACAAAACTTTAAATAGAAGTGTAAATTAAAAAAGTAAGATAACATGTTTTAGATAACAAGCAACATCTTTTATGCTACTATATGCCATGTCTTTAGAAAGTTTTTTAACTTTAGTACAGTAATTATGATCTAAGTCAAATATTAGTTTGGAACATCTCCGTGAATAGTATATTGTGATATGTGACATAGCCCTCCTATATCAATATTAAATATATACACACACACACCAAAAAAAAAGTGAGAAAAGAAGGGAAACTGAAAAGCCCTAGAAAATGTTGACAACCAATTTTTAGCCAAATTGGGAAAAGCTTATAATCAATCACATTAATATCTAAGTTGGAGAAGGAGAATTTTTGTGGTATATGCTTAACTAAATCAAACAAACTATAACTTCTAAGTGAAACTTCTTTGTAAATACTGCAATTTAAAATAAATGAAATAACTACATGAGACCATAGGTATAACATGGACATAATGGAAAGTATAGCATTTCTATTTTCACAACATTTTAATTGTGGAGATTTTGCATAAGTCTAAAAATACTAGGATGTATGAGCAGCCATATGTCATGCTTATCTATGGGGAAGTTATTTAATCTACAAATCTGGTTGGAATGTATCTATGCTAACACTAAATTTCTCACTAGAAAATCCTGGAGAGAATGTAAAATGTTAAGATTAGTCTTTTTATAATATCTTGTAAGCACATTGTATGGATTAGGAATTGGAAAATTTAATATGAAACTTTTGTCATCATGCAGGCAAGATGTTCACAGTTGCTTTCAGTCCTTTGATGGAAGATGAAAATAGGAACCCTAGCTTAGCTTTGAAAGTGTTAAATCATTGCACAGGTGACATGCCATGGAGACTACACATTTGTTGATAGTTAATTTTGCTTGGTTTTCAGGACCAGTGGTTTTGGCGAGTAAGAAACAACAGGGTGATGGATGGTTACCCCATGCAAATTACTTACTTCTGGCGGGGCTTACCTCCTAGTATTGATGCAGTTTATGAAAACAGTGATGGGAATTTTGTCTTCTTTAAAGGTAAGGAATGTTTCCTGTGTCTTGCTTACTGGTATCATTATTGTTTTCTTCAAGAACATAAAAGAATAGAAAAAAGTAAAATTATTTCTGTTTGCTAACCTATGGTATAAATCATGTGTGTTCACTAATCATATAAATGAAGTAAAATCGAAGATAATTTTAACTCTCTAAACTTTCTCATGTTGTTTTCATGTATGTTAAATTTAGAAGCCTTCTTGAACACTTATAATTTTTAGTTGGCTTAAAAACATCAACTAAAATAAATCCAAGTCTTTTTTTTTTCATTAACTAAAGGATTAACAGGGTTAAAGTATGTGTAATTGCTCTTTTGATGCAATAAAATCTATTTCGCTTTTTGTTTGCATGTATAATCTCTTGAGTTTTACCTTGTTTTAATCAGTTTATGTTAAATAGATCCCTATAAACTAAGAAGTTGATCATAGTGGCAAGGAAAACATCAGCAGAAAAATGAACAACCAATACTCTATTTTGTTCATCCAATAATGTATTGTTTGTTAATTCTCTGATGGATAAATTTTAATTGAACAAATACTAACTGCCTGCCCTGCAAGAAAATGATTATCTGATAAAATGAACTTGAGGGATTATGGGTAAACTATCCTTAAAATATGCTCTCTCTCAAAATAATGAATTGTGAGTTTGTAGGGGAAACACTGAGTTGGAAGATTGATGAATTTTGAGAAATATATATGTGAGCCAAAACTGATAACTTGAATGAATACTGAATGAATATGATTGGATGTATTACCCAGTATGCTGACTGGCTGAAAATAAGTTTAGTTTCAACAGATGCAAAGATTGAGAGAAGGAAAGGAGGTTCTTACTAAAAAAAAGAGTAACTCAAATCAAAATCAGACTAGAACAATTCTATATAAATAAGTTGTATATGCCTGAATAGAGAGGGTGTGGTAAAATAATTATAAGAATATAAATGCTCTACAGTCACACTGCCACATTTTAACGCCTATTGCATAAACCAGACAAGTTAATTCTCTTTGCTTTAATTTCTCCATCTGGAAAATGGGGTTAGCATTACTCCCCATCTTGAGATTATTTTAGACTACTTTATTTCAAAAAAGCTTTCTCCCTCCAGTTCACTACATTATCTTCAACTAAATCTTCTGGAAACCCCCACCATAAGTGGCAGCTTTGTGGCTGCTGATGTGGTTACTAATAGCATTATTTTTCTCCTGCTTTCTATACTTAGCACATAAATGAAGTGGACTTGAACTTTGCCCTGGATGCTGAAGAAAGGATACCAGTTAAATGTTCTGAATCTTAGGAGCTTGATATTTGGTGGGAAGTTACAGTCCCTTATACTCCTTTTAGATCCCATTAATAGTGGCAAGGGGAAGATAAGCACTGAGGTAGCCTTTTGTTTGAAGGCTATCCCAAGGGGTTCTGGCTCATCATGGGATCAGTAGTGCTCTCTCAGAAGTGCCTAAGGAGAAACTGCCTCACCCTAAATTCATTCTTTTAAAAAAGTTCCTACCTCTGCCTCAGAGCCTTCTCACTTTTATTCATTTCCCCTCTTCTCATTCGATAGAATAACTAACTCCATTTCATCTCTCAGCAATGAAAAAAGGCAGTTTCTTAGAGAACCCTCCAGTTTCTCCCCCC
>PVHY01009430.1:0-56487 GCA_004024945.1 Uropsilus gracilis | reverse complement strand
GGCCCCGCTGGCCAAGGCTGCCCACAGCACTGGATGGCAAGTTGCAGAAAGCACAGGTGCAACTATCTCCACAGCAACCATTCAAGGCCGAACAACAAAGGATGGCTGGCCCGGAAGAGCACCAGCTGAAACAACTGAAAACACCAAGGCTTCCAGAGTCCTAGCCAAGTGCCAGAGCCACCCATGTGGCTTACAGGCTGACACTCACAGAGCAAGGGCTGTAGGAGAGCCTCTGCAATGTAGCCCAGATGGAGCCCTCTCTTCTGTGCTTTTCCTGGGGTCAGGAGGTTACAGGCATATTCCCACCCACCATCTGCCCCTGCTTCAGAGACAGGCATCTGAATAGCCCCAGAAAGTTCGCTGAACCCTCCCCTGGGTACTCCCTGGCTTCCTAAGTGCTCCCCTTTTCACTTTACCTTCGCAACACCCAAAGAAGTGACACTGGATTTTGCTGTCCCCAAGATTTTGTGACATTCTGCTTAGCTCATTCCTCCCGCCAACTAAAACCTGAGTGTTCCACATACTTGGAGATATACGGTAATCGCACAACTAAATGCGCCTTTGGCTAATGACATGTTTTTTCAATATGTTCAAATGAGAGGCTCCTTGGAAATTATTCACTTTCTTCTAGATTGCAAAGGAAAATCAAAGGCAAATGATGGCTGGATAAGCACGTGTTTGCACGCATCTTATTCCTCTGAATTAATTTGCCATCCACAGGGCTATTGACAGCTCATTCTCTCCACGAGCCTTTTCAATTGCCAGGTGGAGATGATGAAAGATTCATTTCCTGGAGGGGTCGGTCCTGCAGGTTGGGGGTGCCAGAAGTCCCAGTGTCAATGAGAGGAAGTGAAGTCACGGGACAGTGGGGAGACTAGAAAGGAATCGGGGTCCTGGTCTGCACCAGTTTCTCACATGTGAAAATGGAGACCCAGAGAAGTGACGGGGGTGGATCCTATCTGTTTGGAGCTAGTGTTCCAAGACGTGGCCTCTCTTCCAGCCCCCTCTGCCTTCCAGCAACTAAGTGTAGATTAGAGTAAATTCAAGGGGTGAGAGGTGTCAACTCAGGGCAGGATGCTTAGACCTGAACACCAACACAGTCCCAGTTTCCCATTAACTCCATTCCTTCACAGAGACTGCCTGCTCTCTCCCTCCCCAACTCCCCCCCTTCCTCCCCCCTCCCCATCTCCTCCTCCCCCATCTCCCCATCTCCCAATCCTCTTCTCCCCCTACCCCTCTCTCCATCCTGCCAGGATGGAAAGAGGACCGCAGGGTCAAGGGCAGCCTGGGGGAGGTCTCCCCACTTCCCTGCTCCCACCTCCCATTAGCTCAGGCTGATCCATTTTCATTCTATTTCCCTTTGATGCAAAATCCAGAAACCTGGGCTGCCAACACTGCTTATCAACTCTGTTCTTAATAATCCATTTTTATCAAACTTTATCTGATGGGACCAAAATAGGTTTCATCTGAGTCTAAAGCACTTAGTCCCACTGCTAAGCGGGCGCCCCAAAAGTGGATGCTGCAAATGCTTTCAAGTAAAAAGAAATGAGCTTAAATCCAAGATCCATCCCTTCCCAGCTGCACTCCCATCTTCTGCGACAACTGTCCCAGGCTGTGGGGGTGCAGACAAGCCCAGCCCCATCCACCTGGCTTTCAGCTCCGGGGTGCAGAGTCAGAGGAGCAGTCTGTGGCCCGAGTCACGCCAAGAGCGAGCTCTCACCAGTGCTGCTGAGAAGGTCCCTGGAAGGACGGGGGCGCCCCTGGGGCACCCCAGGAGACCTGAGCTGCAAGAGGCCGAAAGGCTCCCCCCAAGGAAGGTAGCTGGGGCTGGGACAGGACAGTGAGAGCTTGTGAGGAGGAGCCAGCACCCCTCTGAGGCATGTGTTTGAAGATGAGTCAGAAGCCAGGACCCCAATATGGGCAATATTAAAATGTAGGCATTGATGCATTAACTGTGTCTGAGAAACAGAGGTAATAGAGGCCTGAACAGGATCCGGGGACTTTCCCTTTGTTGCAAATCCCAGGAGGGGAAGAGAAAATGCATCACCTGGAGGGTGTGTAGAGGGAAAGTGGAGCCTTTGACTTTCAGAGAGGGGAAAAAAAGATAAAAAGGCAAGGAGCAGAGACTAGATACAGAGAGACTTTGGGGAGAGGAGAGAGACAAGGATGGCAAGTGGGTAAAGAGTAGCTGGAGTGACCAGGCTGGGCAGAAGCCCCCTGGAAGAGTGAGCTGGAGGTGGCAAGGAGCCATGGTGGCTGGCGGAGGAGTGGTTGGTGTGGAGAGTGTGGTACCGCAGCAAGGCGGCGTAGTGAGCTGGTACCTGGAGATGGCCAGGGATGGGGAAAGCTGATTTGTGCATCAGCAACTGTGGAAAAGTTTGAAGAGCCTTGGAGAAGTGGAGCAGCTCAGAACACTGGAGAGAGAAGAAGCCAAGAGAAGATGTTAGAGAAAGAATGGACTTGGCAGAGTGCCTGCCTCAGGTTTGGACAGGCAAAGGGTCCCATCATGGACATGGGTCTTTGGGACTGAAAATGGTGGCTGGGGTCAGATAATTGGTTACTTGTGACTTTAGGGACTTTTTGTTTCCCCTGTTAATTTTCCTTGTAAATAAACCCTGTTGCTATAAACTGCATTTGTCTGGCTACTGCTACATGCGGGTGGTATGAACCTGGGGGAGCCTGGATGGAAGAAGCCGTGTTTTAAGTGTGGCCTGTTGGTTGGAGGCTTCTGCTCCATTTTGACCTGATCTCAAGTCCAGTCTGGGAGGCTGAGGCTGTGCAGGGGAAAGCAGAGAGGAGCTGGCGAGGGTCTGTCCTCCTAAGAGGGACGTAAGCAGTGTGAGGCATGAACACAGTCCACAAAGAGAAGCCCCACTCAGTGATGGGCACAGTGACGGGTGGGCAGAAAGGCTGGACACACGGTGTATTCACATGCCCAAACCAGGGGGCCTTCGTCACCAACCTGGTATGGGAGCTGAGCAGAGGAGGCAGATCAGAGTCAACTCAGGACGTGGCTTGGTTCTCTGGACGGATGGAAGCACCATTCTCTGAGAAACAGAATTCAAGGTTGGGGTGGGGGCCACTGTCACCCTACGCTTCTGAGCTTCCATTTTCTCATCTGTGCAATGGGCCTGTCGCCGACCTCACGATATGGGTGGAAGCACCAGAGAAGGTTCTGGAAAGTGAGTGGTGATGGACCTGACTGTATCTTCCTTCCTTAGGGACTATTTCTTCCTGATCTGACTGCAAATTCAGGAGCTCAGCTGTTCCTTTCTTTTGGTCGTCTATCAAATTGCCAATTTACAGATCTAATCACCCTAAATAGTCTCTATTATGCCACACTTGCAAAAGAGGCAAGGTAGCAATTGCTCTTGTAAACTTATTACTGTAAATGTCACTGTTGTCATTTAGCTCGCAGTGGTTCACTCTGCATTCAAGGGGAACAGGAAGTGCGAGTGCTGTTCTCACTATTAGCCAAACTCTCCTGTGTAGGTGTATTCATCAACCGGGGGCCCCGTCAGGCTATTTGAGGGGCCGTGGAGACCACTGCTCCCAGGAGGAAGAGAGAAAGAACGTGTCCAGGGAACTTCACCCTGGAGAGGCTGGGAGGGCAGACAGGTGCTTCCAGGGTTGTTTGTGCAAGTGGAATTAACTTGGCAAAAGCAACAACTTGCTGCAACTCCCCAGGAAGTCACTCTGAGCTCGAAGCCTTGGGTCCCATCCTACATCTATAAAACCACCTGCCAACGCTGAGACACACAATGGAAGCCATAAAAATCTGGCAGCTGTGCAACAACAGAGCAGCACAAAACCCCCCTGAACTTCCACGGTGATCGTTATCAACTTGAGGTTATTTTATTGTTATTGCCACGGTCGTCATTAACACAGCAGACAGCGCAGGAGCCACCACTCCCGGGAACACTCAGCAGTCACCGTCTCGCTGGGGTCTTAGAGCAACTTGAATCATAGGTGCTCTTATAAGTCAGGCTCTTAAATGCGCAGATGAGAAAACGGAAGCTTAGAGTGTTGCTCGGCCGCCTCCTACATCCCCGTCTCTCTCCAGAGCCATGGTACTAGACTGCCATGCTTCTGTGGGACTCAGATAAGACCCAGCAGAGGTAACCCGGGTTATCTAGAAATTTGCCAGTGCCTCTGATCATCCTAAATGCACGCCATATAGTCCTGCCATTCAATGAGCAAACAGGTGTGCATTCCTATCTGGGCCAGGTACCATGCCAGATGCTCTGGGAAGAAGAATCTTGCCTCAAATTCTGACCCTTGTTCTGCTGGAAGAAACCGCAACGTTACTTAGCAACTCAGAAACTCGGTTTAATTGTCTGTGAAATGGGGGTGCTAACGCCCCAGCATCATAAGGGAAATGGAGCCACAGGTGCAACAGCATGGTGGCTGGGCACGGTTAGTGCTCCACACGTATCAGCTATGATTAGTTCGTGTTTGATGGTCCTCTGGATAGCAGAACAGATGTCAGCTCATTCTACAGGCAGGAAGCCGTTCCAGACCTCAAGTGCTCTGTGGAATCTCACACAGCTAATAAATGATAAAACCAAAATGACAAGTCTTCTAAAGATGGCGGAACACAATTTGGGAGTTAAAATCCTCCACCACTGTCTGTGGAGAGGGGTCTTGGTGCCTGGAAATAAATGCTAGTGCAGCCCAGTCACTACCAGGAAAGACCGAGAAACCGAGATCTGGATGAGGATGCAGCAGTAGGCGAGAAAGACCAAGGAAAGTCCTTCCCTTGTGCAAAGGCCAGTGCAGTGGAAGAGGAGCAGGAACAAGGGAAAAGGGCTGGTGTCAAGCAATAGTCCCAAGGGATTTGATCAATTTGCCCCAGGGTGCAAAAATAAATTCTTTCCTGAACACTCTTTCATTGCTGGTGGGAGTGCAAACTGGTCCAGCCACGATGGAAGGCTGTGTGAGGGAGCCTCAAACTACTGAACATGGAGCTACCATGTTTGACCCAGCGACCCCACTACTGGGAATCTACCCACAGGACACAAAAACACTCATTCGAAAGGACATCTGTACTCAGACGTTTATCCCAGTACTATTTACAACAGCCAGGACATGGAAACAACCCAAATGCCCCCAAACGGATGAATGATTGAAAAAGCTGTGGTCTATTTACACAATGAATATTATTCATCAATCAAAGAAGACGAACTATGTCACTCGCAGCAACATGGATGGAGCTAGAATGAATCATGCTGGTGGAAATAAGTCAGAAAGAAAAAGAAATACGGGGTGGTCTCACTTATATGAAGGATCTAGGGAAAACAGACAAGAAAAACTTAAAACTGCCAGCAGAATTGAAACCTAGAGCAAAGAGGGGGGTAAACTTAAGGGAGGTATGGGCACAAGAGGTCAAGATGATGGAGGTATGGGCACAAGAGGTCAAGATGATAGTTCACAGGTAAAAAGGTGGTGGGAGAACCCCGGGATAGACAATGATGTGAATATATATATATATATACATACATACATGTGCAATCAAATTAAAAAATAAAAATTGCATTAAAATAATAAAGATATAAGAAAGTTGTAAGTTAGAAAACTGACTTGGTTATTTCAGAACTTTGATCAGTGAAAAACAAATTTCAATACAAAAATTTCCTGGAATGTAACACACTATCATGAAACACATATTCATAAATTGATATAGTAAGTGCCGGAGATTCAAACAGTACAAGAATATCAAATACAAGGTACATGGAGGAAGAAATAGTTATAATATTTAGTGCTTCTGTGTGTTAGATTGTGCTAAGAACCCTACCTATATTGTCTCCATCAATTCTTCCTACAACCCAATAAATAAGTAAATGAATGAATGAATGAACAAACAAACAAATAAATAAATTCCCTTTCCTGTACCTTCAAAATAATCTATTAATCTGATCTTATAAGGGCTTTGGTATGAGTGTAGAGATTTAAAGTGAGCTGACCCCATGTGAGACTGGTGAAGAATGACAAAAATGTTCCATTAGGCATTCTCATGGGGAAATGGTGGGTCCCATGCTATATGTGGTGTGAGAAAAATGCAAGGGGTGGAATCTGGCTGTATTTATTAGGTCTGGCTGAAGCTATGGGGGGAGGGGTCAAGAATCACCCAGTTCTGCACAATATAAGAAAAGATGGCAACAGCTTTGGCTGAAAGGAGACCACTGTTAGTTTAGCCAACTCAGGATGGGAACTGCAGGGTGAGTGCGTTGGTCAGGCTTTCTCCTCCGTTAGCATGTATGGCCAGCATTGGTGTGTTGTATCCTTTCCATGATTGTGTACGCGCCTGGGCCTAGTGGGTGTGAGCATGCATGGGTAGGCTCCCCTGGACCTGGGAGGAGGTGATAGAAGGGTGGCAGCACCCTGGAGGAGATGGAGGGGGAGGAGAGAGGACAAACTCGAGCAACTACTTCGCTGCTGTTTCTTATTAAAGATTCTAAACTAGACCATTCCAAGGGCACCAATATTATTTGGCTGTGAGACCCAATGATGGATCGATGGGGTTTGGGATGGTCACCCAACAGGGATCTTGTCACTCATTCAAGAAGCCACCCAGCCTGTCACCAAGCCTTCAAAAGGAGGGCACATGGGTCAGCTCTCACCTTCAAAAGACACACCTGATTTAGAATGGAGGCAGTAAGGCACACACCAAGACAATGGACGCTATTGTCCCCAGCCTGTTTTTCATCACCCTGAATACAAACCACCCAGGGGTTCCCTGACAGCATACTGAGAACTCCTGAAGCCCCCTCAGTTCTTTCCCCTCCTTGCCAAGAATAGATTGCTGGAAACAGAACCCATGTTAGCTACATGTTCACTTATGTTCAAACACTGGCGCTTTATTTTCAAATCCTGTTTCCGCAGGTAGGGTTGCAGTTACGATTCTCAGTGCAGGTGTAACATAACTGCTGCACCTGCTGGTGGTAGGTAGTGAAAGGACTGTCAGAGATGGGGGGGGGAGGCCAGAGGTGACCAGGGAACAAAAGCTGACCGAGAAAGCTGATCTCACTCCTGAGGAAACCAAACAGCCTTGCTTCCTGTGGTGAGCCACCTGCCTACCATCTCTCCTCCTGCCTCCCCTCTCTCACTGGCTACCTGGCAAACAAAAGGCCAGGTGAGATGGGAGGAAGAGCTCCAACTTATGCCATCAATGAGCTAACAAAGCTAAGCAGCACCCTGTATCCCTTCAGCTCCCACAGCCAGTACCCGGTAAGCCAAGGAGGACTGGCACAGAAGCACTGAGGTTGGAGTACAAGGAGGCACCCGCTCATTGGGTCTCAGCAGTCTGCTGGACAGGTGGTGGAGGTGGCATGGTGTCTCACCAGCTCATGCTTATTCCACTCTGTGGGAGTGTCAAGTCCAAGGGCGACTTAGAGAAGAGAGTAGGAGGCAGAAGGACTCTCTCCTTGGAGTCTGCATTTACAACAAAAGTGTCATGAATTTGCCAAGCCCACACAGGTGGAGATGGTGATGGAGTTTCTTTTTCTTTTTTTTTGAATTTATTGTATTACTTTATTTTACATCATCATCTACCCCGGGATTCTCCCACCACCTTAGTCTTTTGTGTCCCCCCCACCCCTATTTTCCCCCCTTCCCCCTCTTATGCTCTATGCTTCAGTTTTGCTGGAAGTTTTAAATTTTTCTTGTCTGAGTGTTTTCCCTTTATTCTGCATATGAGTGAAAGCAGAGGTATTTCACTCCCAAACTTCAAATTATATTACAAAGCCACACTAATTAAAACAGCATGGTACTGACATAAAAACAGACACACAGACCAATGGAACAGAATGCCCAGAAATAAAGTCACACATGTATGGTCAACTAATTTTCAACAAAGGGGCTAAAACCATATAGTGGAACACAGTCTCTTTGATAAATGATGTTGGGAAAACTGGATCAGTGATGGGCTTCAATATGCTATCACAGGGCTGGGTAAAGGAGGCTGGTGGGGATGGGGGTGTGCCATGTACCCTATTTCCTGTTTTTGGAAGACTTGAATCAATTACAGCTTTTACATTTTAAATGGTTGAAAAAATTCAAAAGGAGTTACATTTCAAAATGTGTAAATTAGGTCAATTGATGAAAAAACAAATAGAATTCAAATTGAGCATTGAATAATGTCTTATTGTGATCATTTATGGATTGTACATGGCTGCTTCCTGCTACCACAGCAGAGTTGATGTTTGCAAACAAAGCTCTTAGGGCTGTCAAAGCCTAAAGTATTGACTATCTGACTTTCACAGAAAATGTTCCTGAGCCTTGAGCTATGGCACATTATTGATCCAATGAGGACCAACACTTCAATTTCTAAATTCCCTTCATTCAAACTTGAGCCACTCAGTCCGTTCTGAATGAATTGACTTCATTCTTGCCCTTTTAAAACATAGTTTTCATAATCCTCTTCATGCTATCCTCTTGTTCAAAAATCTATACATCTATAATGAGAAAAAATAACAATATGCCAATGGCCCTCTCTCATTTATAGAACAAAGTCCATAACAGTTGTGATGTATCTAGAAGGTCATCCAGACTTAGCCCTATTCTCCCTATCACTCCTGAAACATCATCCTTTTGCCAAACTACCCTCTCTGCCATAATGAATGCCCTTCACCCTCATCTACCTAACAGCATCATTACTACTCTCAAAGTGCACCCCAAAAAGCCAATTCCCTTTTCCTCAGATCCTCAATCAGGCTATGTTTTGTTCATCAGCTGTTCACTAAGTATATACCTTTCAGAGATTTCTATTGTGAGATATAACTTGCAAATATTTACCTACATGTCAAACCTGGCCCACTGAATCCACCATCAAGGGAGCTGCCAACCATGTTCTCTCCATCTTTATGACTTTAGCACTTTCATGAGGAAAAAACATTTACAGAATTTTAAAATAATAATTATGTTGTGTTTAGTCATTTTCTTCTCAGCAGTTTAGAGCATGATTCTTAATTTAAAAAAACAAACAAACAAACAGTTATCATAGACATAACACATGCCTTTACGGATTTATCCTAAGTAGCTCTGTAAGCTTCGATAAGCTGCTTAAATTTCCTGAGAAACAAATGCCTCATGTGACAGAAAAAAATGAGACTTCACTTATTGACTTTACCTACTTTATGGGAGAGGATGATAACCATAAAAATAGCAGTCGGCATGAACTGCATACATTCCCACTTCCAGCAAGAACTAGCTTAAAAACTGCTTTCACTTTGACAAAGGAGGAAAAAATTTACATTGGAACAAAGATAGCCTCTTCAGTAAATTATGCTGGGAAAATTGAACTAAGACATGCAAGAAAATGGACCAAGACAACATCCTCACACCATGTACAAAAACCAGCTCAAAATGGATAAAAGACTTAGATATCAGACTTGAAACCATAACATACATAGTGGAAAACTTGGGCAAAACCCTCCATGAATTACAATTCAGAAATCCCTTTCTGGAAACATCTGCAGATGGCAAAAAAAAAATTGAAGGAAAACAAATAGATGGAACTATATCAAACTAAAAAGCTTCTGTACAGCAAAAGAGACAACAGAAAAAACTAAAAGAAGCCCAACCAAATGGGAAAAAATTTTTGCCCTCCACAGGAGTGATCAGGGTTGAATAACGAAGATCCACAAGGAACTTACACAACTAAACGGAAACAAAACAAGAAGCCCAATCAAAAAATGGGGAACTAAAACGATACTTCTCCAAAGAGGAAATACCAATGACCAACGGGCACATGAAAAATTGCTCAATGTCACTAGCAATCAGGGAAATGTAAATCAAAACCACAGTGAGATACCACATTACACCAGTAAGAAGGGCCCACATCAAAAAAAAAAAAAAAAAGGCAACAAGTGCTGGCGTGGATGTGGAGAGAAAGGAACACTCTTACACTGCTGGTGGAAATGTAAACTGGTCCAGCCGCTATGGAAAGCTGTGTGGAGGACCCTCAGACTAACAAAAATGGAACGACCATTTGACCCAGCAATTGTGCTTATGGGAATCTATCCAAAGGAGAACTCAGTACTGATACAGAGGTACATCTGTGCTCAGATGTTTACTGCAGCACCATTTTTTAATTGCAAGGACACGGAAACAAATCAAATGCCCCCAAACAGACAAATGGATGAAAAAGATGTGGTACATATACACAATGGAGTATTACTCATCAACTAAAAATGACAAATTTGATGAATTTATGATAACACGGATGGACCTAGAAGAAATCATATTAGTAGAAATGAATCAGAAAGACAGAAACCAAATGGTTTCATTAACATATGGACAACCAAATGAAAGTACACAACATGGGGGGGGGGGACCTGGAGCGGTCAGGGAGGGGAGGTGGTGGATGACCCCTGGGGATTAAAATCTATATCTAAGTAAATTATTTTTTAAAAACTTCTTTCAACAATAAACAATAAACAAGATGCTTTACGCTGACAAAAAAATGAAGCCCCCAAAACATCAGTAAACGTTCTTTATAAATTGTCAAGTTCACACGTGAAGTAATATGACTTTTAGTTTCTATTACAATCACCACCTGGCATAACTCACAAGCTTGCAACCAAACCTCACAGAGGAAGGAGCTGTCTGGAAGGCTTGTCACGCACTGCAGAGTTGCAGATAATTTGATTTTGCAAGGTAATGACTCTGCCTTCCAGCCTCCCCCACCTCAGCATTTCATAAGGAAAGAAAACAGCACCGTAGAAGTGCATGAAACTTGGGTTTACAAGGTATCTCCACAGCTGTAATTGTGTTTACCTCTCAGGAGTGACTCCATGTAGAGAGCAGAAATCCACTCTTGAAAACAGTGTTTTGCCTGAGACATTCCAGCAAGTTGGGAGGTTGGGGGTGGGTGGGAATCTGGATACAGACCCTAGATGTTTCCCTCACACTTAGCATCAAAATACTTGAGGTTCACTTAGTCTAACATTTTAGAGATTTAGGTAAGGGATGACTAATATTTAAGATGCCATTCTGTCCCCATCCCTGTGTAGTTACATTTTCTCTTCTGCGTCAGCCAACCTCAAAGATGGCTTCCAGGGACACTTCTCAGCTACCCCCACACTAGAATCATCTCCTCCCACACTGAGTTGCACAACCAACAGGCTACTTGTGGGAATCACAGTGATTGAACTCAGCAGCTAGGTCCTAGGAAAGTCCACTGATTTGGTCTTAGCACCACAGTTTATTGTGGGTGTGTTTACTTGCTTTTTTTAGGTACCACATACAAAACCTACAGTTTTTGTCTTTCCCCATCTCATTATTTCACGTGGCATAATATCCTCAGTTCCATTCATGTTGTTGCAAAGGACAGGAATCCACTCTTTTTCGGGACTGAGTAATATTCCCTGTGCATACATTCTCTATGCACATATCCGCCAACCTGCACTTAGGTTGTTTCCAATGCCTGATGATTATGAATAATGGTGCAAGCTACATGGGGTCACACAGATCTTCAACTTCACATTTTTGGGTAAATTTTAGAAATGACCCCACTAGTCCCAGTCACATCAGGTAATAACTATAGCTCCTGCTAATGTCTTCACTGTAAGAGACCTTGAGCCTGGCTAACCAGCTCCTGAAGTTCTGAACACACAGAAACTGCATGAATAATAAAAGCTTATTTAAATCACTTAGTTTTGAGATAACACACCAATAAACAATGAATATATTTTATCATCGTGGGTAGCAATTTCTTCAAGGTATGTGCCCATTTTCCTTACTCTTCCTCAATGCCCAGCTTCTCTTCCTAAAATGTCACCGCAAATCCACTTTTCAGTGGGTCCCTAAACTCACACTCAAAGACATTAATCAAATGAGCGCAGTTACTTGAATAATCTGATTTTCCTTGATCTTTATCCAGATGCCCCAGAAGTTTCCATCTTTGTTTCTAAGCAATTTCCTCGTGGTATATGCGTGCTGAAAGCTTGAGATAAGGCTGGCTCGGTAGTGTGAATGTCACACATTTCTATCTGATCTGTCCTGGAGAAATACATAATAAGATCTGAGATGCATCTGGTTGAAAAATTGGATCCTGAAATGATAGCATCATGGTGCGTAAATGCGTTCTTGTTTAGCTCATCCAGATCCCATGTTTCCCTGTTCTTTAAATACTTGTGCTATGCTCTTGTCTGTTATGATTTATCATCCTCATTACTGAGAAACCAGAACCATAGAAACTGGCTGCTAATAATAAGCATGTTCATCCTTTAAAAAAAAAAAAGTATGAATCAGAGTCCCTTCTTTTCCTGAAGCAAATAAATTGTGAAATCTCTGGTCTCCCCCAAACTGTACTATTTAAATAACTCCCCTGAGAAAAGAGGGAGAAAGGGAGCAAAAAAGTCTGAGTGTGGCCCTCCTCTACCCAATGAAAACTAGGGTGCTGTCCAAAGGAAGGGACTGATGGGGGTGGTGGTATGTGCCTGTAATCCAAGGGCTGGGAGGCAAGAGGTCATGTATTGCTTGAGTTCATGGGTTCAAGACTACCCCGGGCAACATAGCAAGACCTGGTCTTGAAAAAGCAGCCAGGTACAGTAGCAGGCGGGTGTCTGCTACCTGGGAGGCTGAGGCTGAGGATCGCTTGAGTCCACAGGATCAGGACTACCCTGGGCAACATAGCAAGACCTAGTCTCAAAAACAGGAAGGGACTGAGATACTGGCCTACAGGTCCTCACCCAGCTGTTGAGCAGGGACCTCCCTACAGGCGGAATCAGCACCACAGTGATGAGCAGATGAGGCCATAACAGCTGTTTCCCAGACTTGCTGCAACCTGTAGTTCCCTAGCGGCTTCCGTGCAAGGCGGGACTCTGGTCTCACATCTGGGGGGTGATCTGAGTTCACACTAGCCAGTCACCAGGAGATCCTGCAGAGGACCATGGATACAAAAACCCATGGACCACATTTTTGCATAATGAGAATTTTAAAACTTCGTAGCTGCCTGGCAATTATGACCGGTGCTGCTAATACACCCTCCAAAGCAAGGACAGCAGTAGTCAGTGGGACGGCTAGGATTCACATCCAGGGCACCTATCTCACCCCCCACTTGCTCCCTGCCTCCACATGGCCTCTTAAAAGGAGCAAGACAAGCTGGCCTGGGGCTAGCAATGATTCAAACCCCTGTGCCAGGGGTGGGGAGGCTGTTGAGGGATGCTGGGGGGTGGGGGGGAAGCTCCAGCAGAGACGTGATGGATTCGTCACCTCTCTCCCATCATCACATGCTGAGGACTTCCGGTCTTGCCCAGAAAACGTCTGTCAGCAAACACGGATTCAATCAAAAATTAATCAGCCTTAATTCAGAAAGCGATCAATCAGAAGATGGGAGATTAACCCCCGGCCTTTCGGGAGGAAGTGGGACTGACTACTCTGCACTCGTTAGAGTCAATTCAGCATCGTCGCCCAGGGAATCACGTGGAAGAGGTTCTCTTCCAGAACCAAATAGGTCCAGAGTGAGGCTGTGACTCTCATTCGGACCTGAGCAGGCAGGATTTGGTTTTACACAGTCTAAGACGTGGCCACTCAGAAGACTGGTGCTACTTCACACGCGGAGCACTTTGGAGGCAAGCACGCTTCCCATTTTTCTATTTGTTTGACTTGAATGTGCCAGGCACCATGGGGAAAGGCAGCAGAGACAAATGTCGAGAAAGAGGAAGAAGGGGGCAGGCCTCACAACCTGCGACTTTGGCATCAGAGCCAAGGCCTCACAACCTGCGACTTTGGCATGCAGACACAGCCACACCTGGTCGGGGAAGGCTGAGACTTGGGAACTAATGAGAAACTGGCCTAATGAGAACATGGCTAATCACGGCTCCTCCTGTGTCCTGGGTGCTGTGCTGAGCGCGTGGGTGCAGGACCATAGCCAGTCTTTCCCACAGTCTATGGCGGAATGAATCTGTGACCCTGTTTTACCAAGATCTGGAGGGTGCTCTTACCTGTTTCGCTAAGCAGGGCCAAGGCTAATAAAGCACACCTATAGTTTTACATCAACCAAGTCTTCCGGTAGAGACAAGGGTTTCAGCACCAGTTAGAGGAAAGAACTTGAGAGCGAATACAAGAAACAAGGCTTCTATAGCCTGGCTATGGCAAATAGTGCTGCGATAAACATCCTAGTACAGGTGTCCTTTTGAATAAGTGTTTTGTGTTTTTGGGGTAGATTCCCAGAAGTGGATTCGATTATTGGATCGAATGTTAGTTCCATTTTCAGTAGTTTAAGGGTCCTCTATGCAGCTTTCCATAATGACTGGACCAGTTTGCACTCCCACCAGCGGTTCCTTTCTCTCCACATCCATGTCAGCTCTTGCTGTTGCCCACTTTTTGTTTGTTTATATGGGCCATTTATTGCAATGCTAGTGACAACACTTAGGATATTAAAACAACACAAATGCCCCAAAATGAATGGGTCAGAAATCTGTGGTCTATGTACACAGTGGAATATTATTCATCAATCAAAAAAGACAAAGTTATGTCACCCACAACGACACGGATGGAGCTAGAAGGAATCATCCTAGCAGAATTAAGTCAAAAAGAAAGAAATATGGGATGGTCTCACTTATATGAGGGATAGAGGGTAAACAAACAGACGAGAAAAATTTAAAACTGCCAGCAGAACTGAAGTCTAGAGCAAGGGAGGGGAGGGTATGATTAGGGGAGGGACAGGCGGGAGAGATCAAGATGATGGATCACAGGTGACAAGGGGGTGGGAGAACCTCAGGGTAGACAACGATGTAAAATATATACATACATACATACATATGTGCAATCAACTTATAAAAATAAAAATTAATTATTAAAAAAAGAGAGAAAAGGTAATGGGACGGTCCTGTCATTCCTGACCAAGGGATGAGCTCTCTCACCTGGCCGTTCCTAGTGCAACAAGCCACTCCATAGAAACATGAGCGCTACCTGTGGGTGGAACACAGGAGGTTCAGACCAACTCCAAACACAGCTCTGGTCTCCTGATAGTCTCGCCTGCTTCCCTGGGAGCTGCCCCACCCGAGGCCAGTATTGAAGTGCAATTCCCCAGGGACCATCACAGCACCCCGGGAACATCGGAAGTGTGAAGATCCTTTCTGATCCTATATCCTCACCAACAAGCTGGAGCCTACATCCTCCCTTAAAGCCCTTTCTGATCAGCTCTCCTCCCCTACAGCAGACAGCTTGCTTCACAAGGGCGCCCTGAGGGGGCAGACAAAACATCACTCTTGAAAACCACGTCAACATCATCCCGAGAGAGAAACAATGTCCCTCCCTCCCCAGCGCGTTGTGCCACCTTGACCAGCCCCAGCTCCAGACGCAGCGCTCTCAGAAGGACTCTCAGGGCAGCCGCCAAGCGCCAGACACAGGGCTCTGTGCCTTTGTCACATCAGATCACAGCTCTTTCTTGTCTTCACTGCGCACGTGACCGTCTGAAGGTTGATGGTGGGCCTTATGGTGGCCTCACTCCCTCATGGCCAAGGACCCTCTTAGAAACAAAGAAATGTGTCTCCTTCCAAAGTCTACCGCCAGATGGAACACTTGACACAAAGAGAATCCCAACTCACAAGTCAACCAGCCAACACATGTGCAGCCGATGCCAGCGTGCAGGCCTCCCCTCCCACAGAACTCTCAGCCGTCCTCCCCTGCGCATGCACGGAGGCAACCTGCATTCTGGGCTGAAGTGTCCACCCTGCCCCATGCCCCTGCCAGAGTAGGGTGTCCCCAAGGTCACAACAGCTGGGAGGACAGAGCAAGAAAGGGGAATCAGGGCCGGCCAGGACAGAGTCATGGAACCAAAGCCTCAGTCACAAGGCAGAGACCAAGGTAAGGTCTTCCCAACACAAGAGCAAGATTCTTCCCTCCCAGGGCCCTCCTGGGACTGCAGGGGCCTCTGGCCCTCGGCTTTCCTGGACAAGACCACAAAGAGGGTGTTGTGTCACTCCAACAGGGATATTCCCAGGGGTGGGAAGCTCCGGTTCCTGGGTGACACCCTCCAACCTGTGTCCTGTTCCCACAGAAGAGAGTGCAGAAAGGAAAATCAGAAACTGCTTCTACACCGGGACTCTGTTCTCTCTCTCCTCTTATCATTCAGGGATGTGTCTCTTGAGTGGGACATTCCTAAGGGTTTAGGGAGCTGTCATCACAGATAAAAGACTTGCCAGGAACCATCTCCAATGTGCCAGAGAGGAGAGAGATAAAGGTGTTCCTTTATCTAAGGCATAGCTTTTAATCTTTGTGGTGGTTAACAGTTGGGAAGCAAAACCTTCTGTCAACCAGTAGAGCCCATGCAACTGAAGAACGATACATTCTGGAACAAAGGAAACAGAGCGGTCATTCACTATTCAATGAGCAGCACACCATGATAGCCAACACGTCCGAATGGCTGTGCAGAAGAGAATAGATGCCAGGTAGCCTGCTCACAGGACTCCTGGCAGCAAACGGCCATTGGGAATGGCAAACTGCTGGACAGCTAGAGGAAATCAGACCTTGTTGGGGGCACTTTCTGTCCACGATTTCAGATCACGGCTCTGTTAAGAAGTCCAGGCAGAAAGTTCGGACCCTTTGTCCTCTGTCCCCCAGTGTAATTTTCCTACCCTGAGGATGGCCCACCTTCTTGTAGCACCTGAATGTCGCTGCTTCCTGGAAGGGTCAAAGGAGGATCTACTCAACACCCTCGGCTTATTAGGTAGCTATTACCAGAGCTGGGCTGTGACTTGCTCCAGCCTTCATTTTCTTCTAGCTGTTCAAGCGGCTGATTGAATGATTAAGTCAGAGTCCGGCCTGTGATGGTCCAGACCTCACGGCATGAGAATAATTCCACAGCAGGAATTAGTTTAAATCCTCAGCCACCTCCTCAAGCAATTTGACAAGTGCCATTGGGAGTAGGGGCCTTTATTCTTCCTGACAGTTTTCATATACAAACAAAACTGTATCTGCCAGAGGAAAAGTAGCCCGAACCTGGATTGCTCAGTGCTCGCCATGATATCAGGTTGATATCAGGTCAAAACAGACATGCTTCCAACCAACAAACCACATCTAAAATATAGCTTCTGCCACCCAGGTTCCTTCAGGTTTGTACCACCCACACGTAGCAGTTGCCAATCAAATGCAGCTTAACAACACAAAAAGTCCTTACAGCCACAAGTGGCCAGTTATCTTACCCAGATACTGCTGTTAGTCCCAAAGGTCCCAAAGAATGTCCATGATGGTCACCTTTGCCCCTCTAAACCTGAGGCAGGCAAAGTCCAGTCATCTTCTCCTCGCTTCTCTCTCCATTCCTTTGTTCTACTCTGCTTCTCCAAGGCTCTTCAAACTTTTTAACACATGCTGACCCCAAATCAACATTCCAAATCCCTGACCATCTCCAGGTACCAGCTCACTATGCCACCTTGCTGTGGTGCCACACTCTCCACACCGGCCACTCTTTTGCCGGCCACCATGACTCCTTGCCACCACCAGCTCACTCTTCTAGGGGGCTTCGCCCAGCCTGGTCACTCGGGCTACTCTGTACCCACCTGCCATTTTCATGTCTGTCCTCTCCCCAAAGTCTCTCTTCTTCAGTCTCTGCTCCTTTCCTCCTTTTTATCTCTTTTTATCTCTCCTAAAAGCCAAAGGCTCCAATTGCCCCCTAAACACCCTCTAGGTGATACACTTTCTCTTCCTCACCTGGGATTTGCAGCAAAGTAAAATCTCCTTATCCTCTCTAGGTCTTTTTCAGCTCATGGCAATGCCTAAATTCTATGAACAAGTGCATTGTCCATGTTGGGGACAAACACACGGCCCATGTTGGGGTCACAGCTGCAATGTGACCAGGAGTCAGGAGACCCACATCCACTCCCAGCGGATAAAGGCCTCCCCAGCCAGCCTCTGGCCTGTGGCTCTGATTCACACCACACCATGCTTCAGACCTCACTCGTGCCTCACGCGAGAGGCATGTCTCAACCCATGGCTTCTTTTCAGGCGACCACGTCATTCTGCTCCTGGCTGGATGCCCGGAAAGGTGGTGACCCTGGTGGGCATCTTCTTGCTCACTGATGCAGCCACCTGCTCTGGTCTCCCCTTTGTCTAGTCCTACCCAAGCAGGGCGTCAGCACTGTGTGAAGCACCCAGACCACCAGAGCCGTTCTGGTGACGTCAAGAAGCAGAGAGCAGTCCTGCCCTGCCCTCCTGGCAGACAAGCAGCCTTCTATCCCAGTGGAGGGGAGCCCTGGGATAAAGGGGTGCGCTTCCACAGCATGGCGAATTCCTGGGTTGGTGGGGATTCGGCACATCTCAGTGAGGCCACATCTCCATGAAATATCCATCTCCAGGTAAAACCTTGTCCTCTAGGACAACACGAGAAAAGGAAAAGGCTGCTCACTGCTCTCCCTCCTCCCCCACTCCCGGTCCTCTCAGTCTTAAACGGCCTCATGTTCATTTTCATTTCATTACGTGATTCATTCGTTGCACAATAAAGCCTCTTCTCCTGCGTTTATGATGAGAATCTCTTGTTTTCATTTCCCCATAATTTATGAAAACACTTTCCCATAATCCTTCTGTTTATGTAAAAGGAAAGTCTAATCAGTATCCTCCTTTGACAGAAACAGAAGGATTACTGGAATGTTCATGGGTGACATGGTGGTGGAAGAACAAAGTGATGGAAATGTGTGTGTGCAACCAATTATAAATTTATAAAATTAATAAAACGCTAAATTGATGCTCAAAATGTTGACATCAAGCACACACAGAATGGATATGGTAATGATGAAAGAATAAACATATGCTAGATTTCTTTTTAATGACAGTTTATTTCCAAACTACAACTGTGTTTAAGAAGAAGGCCTGAACCCTGACCATGTATCTCCCAAACTGGTTTTTCAGTGCTCTTAAGCTGCTCTGCCCTTTGGCTGACCATTGTTTTAACCCTTGACTAACATCACTTTGGATGTAATTTCAGCTGAAGGCCTACTACCCATTGCATTCTCCCATCTCCCACAAATATTTCTCTGATTTCTGCCTTCATTCTGAAGTCAAGGAAGCTTGTTTAGCCTCTGTATAGAGGCAGAAATCTAGGAGTTGATGCCACTGGAAGCAACCTCTACCAAGAGAAGAGGAAGATTCGATAAATATCCTGTCTCTGACCCTTACTAGGCAAATTCTAAGGTGTATTCTACTTCCGTCTGCCTACCTCAGTACTCAAATCACTGATGCCCATGTTCTTGGTTTTCCTTCCTTCCCTCTCTCATCTGCCCTCTTCTCTCAATTCTGCCCCCTGGAAGCACCTTTAACATCAACCCCAGTCATTTTCTCAAGTTCTGCTTCGGTAGTAACCTAAGACCCCCGAATTCTCACACGCATCTGTGTATCATCTTGGATATAACCTCTTTCTCTCCCTATTCCAGGACCTCTTCTAAGCATAAACTGTAGAGCTAAACTTTCTATCACATCACATTTTAATGGGTCACTTGAGTTTCCATATTTCTTACTGGACTATGAGCTTCTTGGAGAAAGACTGTATACCACTGCATGATGGACCTAGCACAATATCTGGCACACAGTAGGCACGCAATAAGCCAATGATGAATAACAGAGACAATAATGTGTAGGTACTGGGCTAAGTATTCATTCCTCAGCCACCAAAATGAACACTATCCACAACATTCCCTTTGCTCAAAAGGATTCGGCGCACTGAAAACAGACAACTGCAAAACAAAACTTGAAGCTTCCGTGAAGGCATGAAACATACTACCGAAGTGATATTCCAGAAGACCTCCAAAAGTCTCATAGGAAATGCCTTTGAGCCAACATGTGAAGAAATCGGGGATATCTTAATTAAATGACTAGAAACAATGAAAGTAAAATAATTCACAT
This sequence comes from Uropsilus gracilis, assembly GCA_004024945.1. NCBI lineage: Eukaryota > Metazoa > Chordata > Mammalia > Eulipotyphla > Talpidae > Uropsilus > Uropsilus gracilis. Next base: position 36,648 of record PVHY01009430.1, on the reverse strand, counting down.
TTGCCAAGTCCTGCTTTGGTACCTGCTGTTTGTACAAAGAACTTTACTAGCCTTATTTAATCTCCACAGTTGAAAATGAACATTTCCCTCCACCATCGAGGATACCACTGTGAGGTTCAGAATTTGTGTTGATTTGCACAGGTACCCAAAAGGAAAGCCAGGACCCCAGTTTATTTAAAGCCCAGGCTCTCTAAAACCAGCATTTATTGTAATAAAGCTCAGTCATCTGAGGGTTCCAGGACAAGATAGCCACCAGAGGCTCCTAACTCCCCTCCTCCAATGAACACATCTAGTCTCCAGCTACAACCATTACAGAGGGAACAACAGTCTGAAAACATAACAAAACTAAACTCAAAAGCCGCCAAGAGACATCTTCATCACATAAGAAGAAGGCCCACATCCAAGTGGGGCACAATCTCACTGTAAACCATCCCAGAGCGGGACCCACAATCAGGAGAGAACCCCAAATCTGGAGTTTCTCCATGAAGAGCAAAGTGTTGCAACTTGGCATCGGGCCCCCCAACTTGTAGGACCAGCACTGGATCCTCACTTTTTTTTTTGAGACTAGGTCCCATTATGTCACCTGGGGTAACCCTGATCGACCCCAGGACTCAAACGATCCCCAGTCTCAGCCTCCCAGGTAACTAGGACTACAGGTGCCAGCCTCAGCCTCCCAGGTAACTGGGACGACAGGTGCCTGCCATAGCACCTGGCTGCTTTTTCAAGAACCAGGTCTCGCTATGGTGCCTGGGGTAGTCTTGAACCCACAAACTCAAGTGACCCCTGGCCTCTGGCCTCCCAGCGCTTGGATTACAGGTGCACACCACCACACCCGGCCATCTCACTTTCACAGTCCACAGGCCCTGTGTTCACAACCCCACAAGACAGTAGCCAAACGAGAACAGCTCTTATTCACCAGCTCGAGTGCTCCAACCCCGTGGTAAAGGCTCCTTCACAGGGGCCCCAGGGGCCAGCGGTCACTCTCAGCAGGCGGGCACCATCTTGGAGCTCTCCCTCCATCTACTCCAGCCAGTGACACCCCTTGAAACTCGAGTTTCTCTTGGAGCTCTGGGCTCAATGGCACTGTTTCTTGTGGGTTGGCCTTTTCCCATCCACACAGGTGCGCTCTGCTGCCTCTCGCACCATCCCGCACTCACCAGCATCTCTCCAACGGCCTTGCTCCACCTCCAGGACCCTGGCTTGATTTTGGCACCTGGTCTTGCCAGCACCCCTGGGGATGCAGGCCATCGTCAGTGGGTCCCCCATCACGGTCACCAGTAGAGGACTGCCCAGGTTCTCTGTCTCTCCCCTGCGGCCTGAGCTGCAGCCCGAGGGCCCGTCTCAGGTGACTGACACCTGGTCTGAGACCCAGAGTCCAACTTGGCTTCTCCTGCCTCTTGCTCTGGAAACTGCAGGGTCTGGGCCTCAACAGAGGCTTTCATGGCTAGGGCCATCTCTGCACTGCCCAGCAGGCCAGGAGCCCTAGAGCCCAGGGCCTCAGTGCTGGGGGCCAGAGCCCACGCCCCTTGCAGAGAGTCAGACAGGCAGCCTTGCTTCCCAGGGTGGGCCACCTTCTCCTTGCAGGCGCAGCAGGCCTGAGGCGCCCGGCCTGCTCTTTTCAGGGCCGGAGCAGGGGATACCTGGGGCCGCCCATTTCTCTCAGACCTGAGCCTCTGGTGCTTTGGAGCCACTCTGCACCCTACACAGCCGGAGTAGGCTGTGGCAGGGGGAGTGCCGGTACTGGGTCCACAAGACCATACATCTGTGGGAGCAGAGCCTGTGGATCCACATCCTTGAGGTTCAAGACCACGATGGGGGTGGGGTCAAAATGCCCAGAGGTGGCAGCATTTATAGGGGCAAAGTAGGCGGGGCATCCTCAATGCAAATGAAGGCTGGAGTTACCACGCTGGTTCCGGTGGATAGAAACTTAGTCAAACAGGCTGTGGTCAAATGGAGCCTGTCGGCAAGTTGCTAAGAGAGTAATTTTTTTTAATTTTATTTATTTATATATAAATTTCACAACATTGTAATCTCAAGGATTTGTCCTCCCCTACCCTCCCCACCCTCCCTTCCCCCCCTTTCCCTCCTGCTCATAGTTGTGTGCTTCATTTTGGTGCTTAGCTTGTTTTGACTTTCCTCAAGGCTTTTGTTTATTTTTTTCACTATATCCCATATATTAGTGAAACCATTCGGTTTCTGCCTTTATCCTTATGGCTTGTTTCTGCTAATGTGATTTCTTCTAAATACATCCATGTTGTGATGAAATCATCGAATTTGTCATTTTTAATTGATGAGTAATATTCCATCGTGTATATAGACCACATTTTTTTCATCCAGTCATCCGTTTTGGGGCATTTAGGTTGTTTCCATGACCTTGCAATTATAAATTGTGCTGCAGTAAACATCCGGGCACAGGTGTCCCTTTGTACCCACATTGAGGTCTCTTTTGGGTAGATTCCCAAGAGAGCAATTGCTGGATCAAATGGTAGCTCCATTTTCATTAGCTTGAGGGTCCTCCACACCCTTTTCCATAGTGGCTAAACTAGTTTACATTCCCACCAGCAGTGTAGTAGTGTTCCTTTCTCTCCACATCCTCGCCAGCAATTTGTGTTGCCTGTTCTTTGGATGTGGGCCATTCTTACTGGTGTAAGGTGGTATCTCATTGTGGTTTTGATTTGCATTCCCCTTATTACTAGCGATGTTGAGCAATTTTTCATGTGCCTGTTGGCCATTTGTATTTCCTCTTCGGAGAAGTGTCTTTTTAGTTCTCCCCATTTTTTGATTGGGCTTTTTGTTTTGCTTTTGTTTAGTTGTGTGAGTTCCTTGTGAGTAAATCTTAACAGTTCTCATCAGAGGATAAAAGCTTTCATAGCCATGTGACCATGGATGTTAATTCGACTCATGTGTGGATCACTTCACAATGTACACCACTGGTAAACCGCCATCTCATACACCTGGAACTACCATCATGTGATAGGTCAATTAAACATCAATAAAAGACAGCCAATGGGGGGGGATAAAGTCAACCAAAAAAGGTCAATTCAGGTGGGGAAGGAGAGGTGGGGAAGGGGGAGGGATGTCCTTGGTTTTGGTCCAGTTTCTTCTGGAAGTTGGGCGCATCTGGACCAGCTCGAACAGGCCGGACCCAGGATGCTACTTGGACCTGATCTCTGTAGCTTCCAACTCTGCCTTAGTTACAGACACAGATGAGGCCAAGGTGTTTCCTGGACCTTGTATCCGCACACTTTCATGGCGGCCACCTGAGGACTGGCTCAGGTGGGGGCTGAGATCCGCCCCTGTAGACACTGAAGAGCCTCAGCCCTGCTCTTAAGCTTCATTCCACAGAGCAGGAAGTTTCACTTAAGACTCAAAACAAATGTGTGTTATCCACACTCTGAGCATATTGGGGGGGGGGGTGCCTCTTACAATAGAAGCATGCAATTCAGTTGGCAGTAAACGTGGAAAGTGTAAGACTCTCTTGGGAGGATTGGAAAACAAGCTATGCAGAGCAGGAGGGTCCACTCCACGGGGTTCCTGGCAGCTGTGCACTTGTGGAAACTGAGGACCACTCCTCAGAGCAGGAGTCCCTCGTGGGGGCGTCAGGGATGCAGGGAAAGAAAGAGTCTGTAAGCATCTCAAGCTGACTTAATTCAGTGTGTCTATTTAACCACATATCAGAGGCTGATTTCCAGGACCACATGTTATTTCCAATCTAGCAGGACCTGTGGCCAGTCAGGCTTTACCTGTCCTTGCCTCCTGCGTGTCTCTTTTTATCTTCAAAACACATGGTCACTTCCGAATTGACCATTTAAGTTGCTCTCTCATTGACCCCACGTCTGGACCAATCAGGACTAGTGCATCATCAATACAAGCAAACGCCTCCATCAGCCAGGATGGTTACAGTAGCGAAGTGTGAGCTAGAGCACCTTCAACCAAAGGGAACCTGAAAAATGGTCTTCCTCTACAATCACCAGGATGCGTAGACAACCAAGAGTGAGGACAGGGATGAATGACAAGGTTCATCTCCATCGACTCTTCGTGTCTGAAAATAGGGGCTGTTTGTCTCTTGCTGAAAAGCCAATTCAGAAACAAGAAAAGAAATTGCAGCAGCATCTGCGATTGCCTTTGATCTGCAGAGCTCTAGACAGAAGGGAAACTATCAGAAGAGAAAAACTATCTTTGTATTTGGGAATATAGAATATGTATATATTTTGTGCATTCTGCTTATATATTTTGTGTTACTGTGGTGCGCTGCAAACTCTCCCAGGTGTGCAGATGGCTGCCTCTCTTCATACCCTCATGTGCTCTTTCCTCTGTGTACAAGGTTTGAGGTCTAAACTTCCTCTTCTTTGAGGAAGTCTGTCCTCTTTTATAACTTCCAGGCTGGGAAGAAGGCAGAGAGAAGGACTAAAGAGCGACAGGTCATTACAGGTGCAAAATCGAAGGTCTGTGAATAACATCTTAGAATGAGAATTGGGCTTTGCATTGGTTTGGCTGAAGACTGTCAGAACCCACTCCAGTGAGGTTTTAGTCTCTACAGGATGAAGACAGCGGCTGATCTACATAAAACATGGCCACAATTTACGATGCACTCTCTGGCAGAGATCTCAGGCAACCCCTATGGGATCAACGGAGCTGTGATTTCACACTAATTGCTACACAGGGTGCTATTTTCCAGATGACCTCACACCTAATTGAAAGCAGCAGACACACGTGATCATGTTTATTGCATGCATCACCATCAGGCAGCCTTTGATCAGTAGCATGTAAAGCTTAATAAAAGGGTGGGCTGACTCAGAAATCTGATAGACTTCAGCCTGAACAAAAAAATAGCTCTGTGAGTTTAATCATCCTTAAATTGTGGAAAAAAAAAAAAGCAGTGCCTACCTCAAAAGATTGTATAGGTGAAGGAAATTAATGCAGAAAAACTCTATAGCTGCAAGACAATAAACATCTATAAATATCATTATTTGCATTTTCCGGAAGCTTTCTCAATGGGTTTAATAGCTGGATTTTGTTTCTTGGGCAAATCCAACTGACATTTGTCAGACCTATTTTGTGCACAGTGCTAAATTTTTCCACAGATGCTTTGTGTTCCTCATAGCGTTATGGTTGGCATCAGTATTAGTCCAGAAAAGCTGAAAGAACCTAAACTTGGATAGGATAATCTGCCCTTCGTCACTTTGCGTCTCACTCCAGCCCTATCCCTTTCTTTTGAGAATGTTCACTGTTTAGTGTACACACTTCCACAAGTTGGTCAGTTCCCCTTAAAGCTTTGGAAAAACAGAATAGCTTGATGGGAATTCTGTAAAATTTAGATAGCCTTCTATTCCTTTGCAAGAGCTGCCATGCAGAACACCGCAGACCTGGTGGCTTAAACAACAGCCATTTCCACCATTCTGGAAGCAAGTCCAAGACCAAGTCCATCTGCAGCTCTGGTTTCCCCTGAGCCCAGTTCCCTGGGTTTGCAGAAAGGCCACCTCTCTCCACATCCTCACATGATCTTTCCTCTGTGCATAAGCACTTAGTGTCTTGTCTAAAGTTCCTCTTCTTTTAGGAAATGCGTTCTTATCTGTGGGTTCAACCTGAAAAAAAAAAAGCTCATTTTCTTTATTTATTTTTAAATATTTTATTAAGTTTTTTATTGATTGCACATATATGTACATATATGTATATATACACACATATATGTATATATATAATACATCATTGTCTACCCTGAGGCTCTCCCATCACCCCATCACCTGTATACCATCTTAATCTCCTGTGCCTTCTCCCTCCTCCAGTCCCACCCTCCTCCCCCTCTCTTGTTCTATACTTCAGTTTTATTGGCGGTTTTAAATTTTTCTTGTCTGTTTATTTTTTTGTTTTCCCTGTATCCCTCATGTAAGCGAGACCATCCCGTATTTCTCTTTTACTTTCCGACTTATTTCCCAAGACTGATGAATGGCTGAGAAAGCTGGGGTTTATGTTCACAATGGAATATTATTCATCCATCAAAGAAGACAAACTTATGCCATTTGTGGTAACATGGATGGAGCTAGAAGGAATCATGTTAGGGAAAAAAAAAGCTGATTTTAATGTAACTACCTCTTTTAAGATGTTCTCATCAAATACAGTGATCCTCTGAGGTACTAGGAAGTTAGTTCATCAACACAGAAGACACAAACTGGGCCACAGCCAGAGTTGGGCTGTTGTGGTAACTGCAGCAGTCACAGCCCCCACTAGCCACATGCCACTCAGACCCATGTGCTCACCTTCCCTCTCTGTCACTGACACCAAGGTTGGTGCAGATCTTGCTCCTAATGAGACTTTAGCAACCTGGAACTCAGGCCGTGGGGCTTGCCTTCTCTTCTGTTAATGACTCTTCTCCTGCTGTGTGAGGAAGCCCCACTAGCCTACCAGAGCTGCAGACAAGAGACATGAGACCCTCCCAGACATAAAGAGCCAACATCAGTCACTCGGGCTGGTGGAGCCATCTTGGATGACCTAGTAACAGCGGATCCAGCTGTTGGGGAATGAGTGAGCCCAGGAGACACGCAGAATTGTTGGAGAGACCTGCCCCCCCAACCCTGTGAGCTAATCAACAGCTGTTCCAGCCAGAAACTGGAGGTGGTTTGTTAGTGGTGACACACTCCACGGCAGCTATGAATCTCGTTCTGTCTCTTTCCTTTTTTCATTTAACATGATGCATTTGAAATGTTGCTACTTTTAGATCTGCTTCACTCCTTCTGGCTGCGATCTGGCAACTGTTGCATGCACATGTCATATTTTACATAGCCATTCTTCTGGGGAAGAACTGCTGAGCCTCCAGTTTTTTGGTTCCGTGAACATTCTCATAGACATCTTGTCACCCTCCTGTGTGAGGCTTCTTTGGGCATGTTGCTCAGAAGTGATGTTGGGCACTAACTCCTGTAGGACTGATCTGTGAGAGTAGCAATTTCTACCCCATGGAGAAATGAAGGAGGTTGACAGGAGACTGACACATTCCTATGGGAGCAGGAATCAGGTGCGGATGGTGGCTAACCTTCAACCCACAAGAGAAAATAAGTCAAGTACCCAGCTGCAACAACACAGGTGGTTCAGGCCTCAGAGTTCAACTACAGCCAGAGGCTAACTCATCTTGGCCTAACATAATTGCATATGCCTGGGTGCAGCCATAGAATGGGTCCTCCAGATCTGAACTCTGCAGCCCCAGATCTGATCAACCACAGATGACAAACACATGCTGTGCCATTAGACTAACCATGGCTGTTTTCATGTTGAGCATTTTCTTCCTTGTCGTTATCACCTAAACCACGAATGTGTGCGGGCCACTGACATTGCATTGACTATTAACAGTAAACTAGAAGTGACATGAAGTAAGGACTGGGTAAGTGACAAATTCCACACCATATTATAAGTGACCTAAGCACTAATTTTAGTGACCTAGAACGCTTCCCCTGTAGATCACAAGGGACAGTTTGCTTAAAGATGTGCATATACCTGTGAATATGGACACATGTTTCTCTGCTCTGTTGGTGAAAAGGACCTACAAGAAATGACACCCCAGAAGCCATAAGCATTACCAGAGCCCAGATCTTGGTTTTGACACCATTACCATTCTCCTGTAGAGGAGCCAGAGCTCCTCAGAGAAATGACTGACTCTAGAATTAGGGCAGAACATCTAGAAGAGGCTCCTCGCTATGCCCAGAAGGATCAAAGTGTATAATAAAAGCCTGTATTGATGGGGGCATTTTGAGGACCCTGGGGACCAACTGACTCTATGAGGTCCCAGGGTCAGTTCGAACAATGAGATAGAGTAGTATTGGATTATATCCTAACACATGAAACAAAAACCCAGGAGTCATCAGACATAGCTATGCAATGGAGTGATAGATGAATGGGGAAGGAGAGGTCAGTCTGGATAGAATTCCAAATAATACACGTTGACAATCTGCCTTCAAGGAGGGGGAGTAAATCCCATTATTCATATAAAAACCTGAAAACGATAGATCAGAACTATTAAAGAGCATCAAAAATAAGCAACAAATAAAATTTGCAGTCAAAGGGATGTTGGGAGAAATGGTGACTAAATGCAGTGTGTCACGGTGGGGATCCCGGAGCAGGCAAAGGACACAGGCAAAACTCAAGGGAGTCTGCACAAACGATGGCTTTTTCTCAGTGTTGTATTGCTATTGGCTCATTCATTGTCACATGTGGACCCTTACAACTATGTAAATAATGGGGGAGCTGTGCATGTGTATGAGGGAGAGAAAGGTGATGGGTAATAAAAATATATAGTGGTTACCCAAAAGGAAGAGGCTGTGATCACAGAGGACAAGAGGTACTTTGTTTTTAAACAATATCATGCAGTATTGGAGCACATCTTAGGGCCCACGTTGCTGTATTTGCTGATCCGAATGAGAGATAATTAGAAGTTAAAACGGATTTAGTTTTATTCATTACGCTTTATTATGAATGTCAAATGTCTTTGTTTTACATGCGTATCACTATAAAAATGCAAAAAAAAAAGGTGAAATAAAACACACTGAAATAATAGGGAGATTTTCTCTCCCAGTGGTGAAAGTATGGTTATTTTTTATTTTCCTTAGATTTCTTATTTTCTAGCATGTTTGCAATTCACATGCTGTTCATTATCTGAGATAAACTCTACTTAGATAGAGTTTATAAAGATAAACTCTACTTAGAAGAAAAGTGGGCTGTCAGAGTAAGTGACCAGGAATAATCCTATTCTTTCCATTTACAGCTTTATGCTGTGCTCAGAGTTAACAAGAAACATGCCAGTTATGGTCACCTAATTGCCTAGTAGATGGAAACGAAAGGTAGAGTTTAACACCTAGAAAATAAAGATGCTTCGATATTGTTTTCCATGAGTCCTATTATGCTTGAAGTGATCATTTCTATTACTCCCAGAGTGGAAATAAGCTTACAAACAACAAAAACACAATGACTCTGGAGAAGACAGTGACCCACAGACAAGATGGCCGAAAGTCGCTTATCATTCAACAGCCGCCATTTAGAAGCAATTAAGCACCTGGCTTTGTGCGTTCATTTATGACATCAAATACCAGAGAGGAAATGATGTGTGAAGCAGACTAGAGTCTCATGTTGATTTTGTCCAGGCATTTCCAGAGAGTCAAGATGTTTACCCTTTGAGAACCGCAGCATGAGAGAACATTTGTGATTCTAATACTACCTGTGCAAGCCTCACAGGCCTCCCTGGAACTCAAGCATCCTCACCTGTACAATGAAAGCTTGGAAGAAATGACCTGGACCACGTCTCCTCCTAAGACTCAGACTTGATGACCAAAGTCCATTCAAACGACAGAATAGATCTTATCTTCGCCTTTGATTCTGCCATGACATTGACTATCCCATGATATTTTAATCAATAATGGGGCTTTTCAGAGTATGTTCATTTTATTCTCAGCAACGTCTATTTTCAGTAGGAATAGAAATACGATACCTAGCTTGAAATGAGATCCCTGAAACAAAGTGGGTATTGATGCAATGTCCTAGAGGTATAACTGCGGGCTCTTGAACATTCTGGACCTCAAGGTTTTGTGTCTTTCTTTTCCATCTATAAAGTCAGCAGTTTGAAGTAAGCTAGATGACCTCTAGGATCCTCTTTTTTATTAATCATTTTGTTGTTGACATGTTTATGTATATGTGCATATATATATCGCATATATATAAAAGTACAGCCTTGCATTCTCCAGTGTTCTCCCTCTACCTTTTCATCTGTGAATTTTCATCTTGATCTTCTTGTGCTCCTCCCTTCCCTGCTTTCTCCCTCTCCCCTCCCCTCCCTACCTGCTTTCCTCAGTTCTGCTGTCCACTTATTTTGACTTTTCCCTGGTCTTTTGTTTGTTGTTCCTATATCCCATCTCTAGGCGAGACCCTCTGGTTTCTGTCTTTTTCTTTCTAACTTATTTCTGCTAATATGATTCCTTCCAGGTCCACCCATGTTATCGCAAAGGTGTCCCATTTGTCAGTTTTGATTGCAGAATAACATCCCTTTGTGTGCATAGACCACATCTTTTTCAACCATTCCTCAGTTTGGGGGCATTTGGGTTGCTACCATATACGATCCTCTCTTTTTATGACTACAATGAACTCTAAAAGACAGAGGTGCTGGTCCAAAAGCAGTCTCCTGATAATAAAATGACCTTTCTCTTAGCAGTGGTCACCCCACAAAGGCTTAGAAACCCTTGGTGCATTTGGGAATGGCCTAGAGGACACTCATTTTGACCTTCCCCCAAGGCCCCATCACCCTGATAACTGTCACTGAATTGAGCCTTGTTCTAAATGATCATCTCTGACCTCAACTTTTTAATCTATAAAACTAGGGACTTTAAAACACTCCAAGGACCATGAAGAGCCGGTCTCGCCATACTGTGAGAGCCTCCCTTGGTTGACAGCATGGCTTTCTATGTCTCACGTGGCTTTACAAAGGCAAGGCAACCGGGTAGGTGTCATTCCTGGTAGAATATGCCAGCTCAGCCCCAGTCACTAGAATGGCTCCAGCATTTACCTCAAGTGAACTTTGACCCTCCCCATACACATTGAATTTTGTGCTACCGTCTTAACCATCCTCCAACAAATTTTGTTTCTGACAGATGTTGGTTCTGTGGCCTGATCTTTGGCATGGCAGGGCTCAAGCTCCATGGGCCATCAGAACCAGCTGGCGGGCTTGCTCCCATGGACGGCTGGACTCAACAGGTCTGGGGCAGGGCCTGAGGATCTGCATTTTAACAAGTTCCCAGGTGATGCTGTTGCTGCTCCCTGGGTTGCTCACTGCTCTAAGGGCAAGCAGACTTCACAGCCAGCCAGTTCTTCCTACGAATGCAATCTTCGCCCTTTTTATAAAAGGATATGTTTAAATAATTGTCTTATGAAGAAATTGATTTCTCTAAGTAATGAAATCCAATTAATTATAGAGGTTAATAGCTCATAGATTTCAAAATCTACAGTTACTCACTTCCTAGGAAAAGGAATTGGCTTGACTTAGCAGAACTAATGAATTCAGTAGTTGCATATCAATACATTGACAAAATGCTGGGTTTCATGCTGATTTTTCATTTTCTCAATGCCCTCCCCCTTCTCTGACGCCCATCTGCTCCACCCAGGGGGATGGTAGGAGAGCCAGGAGAGCTGGGCACCTGTCTCTAAGGGCACCAGCCAGGGAGATGGAAATAAATCCGAGGATCTTACAGCTGGAACCGAGGGGCAAAGTCACACCTGACCATTTACCATCCAGCCTCATGCTGGATTTATAGTATAGTTTTCTACAACATAGATCAAGAAGGTAAGGTCTGATAAGTCAGTTCTGCAGCATCTGTGTTCCTGAACCCAGGTTTTCCTGAAAACTGCTCACATTGGTGCTCTCAGGCTCGGGAGACACCCAGGAACCTACAAATCCATCTCCCTTCCTCTTAACGTGGTGAGCATGACCTGTGTTCATTTGTACCTAGCGATCCTAAGGGGCAGCTTGTCCACCAAAAGTCACTTCCCAGGGACTGTCATTCACACGAGTGTAATTGAGATGATACCCAAATATGTTCTAGGGAACTGAATCTTTTAAATACGCAACAAATACATGCATGTCTGTGTTATACCCACAGTGTTGAAGTCTTCAAAGAGAAAAAGTATCCCCTGCAACTTCGGGTCAATGCCTGCATTTCACAGGGGGCCATGGTCAGCAGGTGGAAGAGGTCATGAGGTCAACCAGGGGGAGGACTGGAGGGGTGAGCAGGGGACCCCTAGCACAATGGCCATGTTCTCCAATTGGGTGCCAAGAGTGGGGCTGAGGATAAAAAATGGCTCAGCCTTCTCAGCCTTCTCGCCGTTCTTCAAATGCAAAGTCCCATGACATGCAGAAACCAGGCAGTGAGAGCCTGGAACTGAGAAACCAATGAAAAAGAATTAAAAAGTCCATCTTTTTAGATCTCCTTGAGAAATCTATGTTCTGCTGGGTGCAGTGGCATGCACCTTTAATCCCAGTTTAGGAAGGGAGGCCGAGACTAGGAATCACTTGAGTCCATGGGTTCAAGACACACCTGAGGCAACAGCGAAACCTAGTCTCAAAAAATAGCTGGACGTGGTGGCACACACCTGTAGTTCCAGCTACCTGGGAGACTGAGGTTGGGAATCGCTTGAGTCCATGGTACCCCAGGCAACATGAGTCTGCGGTTCCCCAGGCAACACAGAAAGACCTAGTCTCAAAAATATTTTTTTTCTGTTTTTTTTAAATTTACTTATTTTATATATCTTTTTCTTACATCATTGTATACCCCACATCATATCGCCACCATATTCACCTGTGAGCGATCACTATGGAAAGTTGCGTCAAGAATCTTTGAGAAATCCTAAGCCACATTTCCATTCTCCCAACAAAGCAACAAGAAGCCAGGCCTCCAGGGGCAGGTGGTGATGGCGAGAGAGGAGACTCAGGCCAACATGATAGACATGCGGAACAGTACTGTCTCCTTGCCACCCACACTGCGGTCACGCTGTTCTCCTCATAGTCTGAGAGGCCGCCTTCAAGCGCTTTCTAGAACTGACACATCATAATCGAGGGTTAAGGGTTTCTGCCTTATCTCCAAAGAAAATTTACCAGCAATAATCAGGAATCCTTGCCGTGCGAGTCATGGCTATAATTAATAGGCTGGCTGGTGCTAATAAGGCGTTCAAGTCCAATTTTCAAAGGGAAACATGGAAGTTCATCTGCTCCGGCTGATACATTCTATCTCTCCACTCTGGCTGATTGAAGACCTGAACCTTGAACCAGCCTGCAGAGGGGAAAATCTCTAGAAAATGCAAGAGTGGCAAATCTTTTGCCTCATCAAGGCCTCCTAGGGCAGGATCTTGCCGTCAGTCCTCAGACCTTAAGTGAATGTTTGGCAGCATTAACCTTCCAGCTGCCACTATGCCATGTAGCCTTTCTCTGTTTCTTTCCCCTTTGTCCGATAACTCGCTTCACAAGTTTGACTTTAATTGATTCCTTTAGTTGGCCTCTGTAGGGTATGAAAGGGCAAAATGACCCATAGACTAATGAGAATGAAAAAGAGCTATCCCCAGAAAGCATCCAAATGGAGAAGACTAGAAGAGGTTTGCGGTGAGTTTTCCTTTCACTTAGAGACATAATAAATCAATCTAAGGCCAGGCATGGTGGCGCATGCCTGTAAGTGGCAGTCTAGGAAGCCGCAGCAGGGGCCAGGGATCATGGTTCAAGTCCTGCTGGGGACACATAGCAAGACCTAGGTTCAAAAAAATATAGCTGGGCATGGTGGCACATGCCTGTAATCCCAGCTACCTGGGAAGCTGAGGCTGGGGATCGCTTGAGTCCATGTTACCCTAGGCAATGTGAGCCTGTGGTTCCACAGGCAAAATAGTGAGTCCTAGTATCTGAATCAATCAATCAATCAATCAATAAAATAAAAACTTGCCAATCTCAAAGAGTTAGGGGGGGACCTCCTCATGTGTGTCCCTCTTGATAAACTGTTGAAAGAGATAAAATAGGGACTATTTTGTAAGTTGTAAGATACATAGGATAGGTTATAGCTACTTTTTTTCATTCATTCTTCCTACAAGAATTCTCCTGCTTACTAGTCATTCTTGACTTAAATGTTATGCTCCCTCAAGTAGGAGACTTTGTAAAGGATCCAGAAAAAGTGATCACTGTGTTTCTTAGCATCACTGATCCCTAAAATGAATGCCCAAGGCCCCAGCTCCACCCAGATCACTTATGTGACCTTGGACAAGTCACTGATTCTCTCTAAACTTTGCTGTCCTTATATCTAAGAGCAAATAAGCAAGTTGGGACTCATGCCTGCCCCTGCCTGCAGGTGGGGCTGTTATAGGGTCACCCCACTAATCTTCCAACTAGCAATTATAATTCCATTGGGATCCCCTCATAGGTGGTTTTGAATCAACTCCCATGGTGTAAAGGAGCCATCCCTTCCATCTGAAGAAGCTGGGACAGTGTGTTCTAGGAAGGTAAATTGGAACTTGGAAGGGTTCTTCAAGTCAACTATGACAAGGGATCAATATAAGAAAGGCAGGGAAAATGAAGAGTCAAGTGAGTCCAGAAAATGAGACCAGAGTCCTGTGAGTGGACTTCCCATGAGGGAAACTGGGGGGAGCAGAGACAGGCAAGGAGGTGGAGTCCATATTGCATACATTTGGAATTAAATGAGCGGCTGCATTGGGAACCATTTTCAAACACATAGAATGAACATGAATGTTTGTTGTTACAATGACTTGTTTGTTTTTGCCCTCTCTCCTTCCTTAGCATCCTTACATGCTGCTGAGAATGCCAAATTCTCCCATCAATGTCTCACAAAGAGATATTCTGAAGCCTTCAGATCTGAGCTTGAACCTGACTCCACAAACTTGCTACGTTAACCTCACTTTCCCCATCTAGAATGTAAAAATATTATGGACGGTAGAGATCATTTCTAAAAATGCCTGGCACATTCCAGGTGTCAACAAATGGTAGCTATTAGCATATTTTTATTAGCAATAATGTATCTTAAGTGCCAAGTTCAATACCTGGCACAGGGGAGCTGTAGATAAACCCATCTCATTACTCTCACAGGTAGAAGGGCAGTTTCTTGACTAGCATTATTTGAGCAAGGGTTCAAATACTACTCCCCTCAACCTCTTCCCTAATCTGAATTTTCCAATCTTAATCATTGGGTGGACTATGGAAAAATGTTCCAAGACAGGCTTTTCAGGTTAAAATAGTACTATAATCTGAATACACCTCAGACACATACACACACACAGAATCAGGAAGTATTTCCCAAACTTAGTGACTATAGAACACTTTTCTCCACAGAGTCAGACTTAGTTGGGGAAGAGGTAGGTTAGGCAGAAGACCTCTGTTAACTTCCAAGAGGAGATAAAACTTGAATACCATACAGTAGTAGTGATAACACACATAATTGAGTGCCCTCAATATGCTGAGAATGTCACATGAATTGTCTCATTTAATGAAAGTTCATTAAGGTCTTAATATAATAGCCACACATAACATAATACTAGATGCCAGGAACTCTTCCAGGCATTTAATAATTGCTTAATTCTTCCAACAACCCTATGATGAGGTGCCATTAGTATCAGCATTTTAAAGGTGAGGAAAATAAACTAACAGAAGGACTAAGAGTTTCCCAAGGTGACAGAGACAGGCCTTAATCACAGGCAGTTCAGCTCCAAAGCCCACGCTCTTGGTCATTGTGTCACCTGCCCATCAGCTCAGGGACCCATTGCCAGAGTGAATCAATGAGGAATGGATGGAAAAGAGTCAATTTCCCTGCTCACAAGAAACATGATGGATGGTGAGGTTGTTCGGGGAATTCCCAAGCAAACCTACAAAATCTAATTATTCCAGGTGAGCTGGTGAGGACACAGCAGAGGACACCTAGTAAAAACTGAGCTTGCAGAGGAGTGAGAAAGCCCTAGGTTAGTTTTTTTGTTGGGGCCTGCTGGTCAACCCTGGGATCTCAGAATTCTGCTGGGTCTACTGGTCGACCCCAGAGGGGGGTCCTGCATTTAACTTCATACATAACACACAAGAAGAGACCTGGTTAAAGGCACGGGGTGAGGGCCACTACTTAGTTTTTACTTTTCCTAGGGGGCTCTGAGCAATGGACATGAACGTGTTTATGGCTTTGCCGTAGGACATTCATCCCAAAGAGTGAATATGGGTCACAAGGAGAAGAGCAAGTGATCTGGCCAGGAATTAGGTCCACCTGCCACTCCCTGCACTTGCCCAGCTGCTTCCTCTTTAAACCAATTCCAGGTCCCCCTCACTCACTGCTCTTCACTCTAACAAATGAGCTGATGGGGACCTTTGTGGCTGCTGAAAAGCCACAGACCCCATCCTGGGGCTGGTGAGAATATTTTAGAAGACAAAAATCGGCTCAGCAGGTTAGTGCCCTTGCATCACTGTCATCAAGACACCTGCAGAGGCTTTTCTCTCCTCCCACCAGCACAGGCGCCTGGATGCAAAGTGGAGTTTATTACGTTCCCAGCTGCTTGATCATCTTCTCGGGAATAGAAAAACATACAGGCGCGCAAGGAGTCTTGGCCCTACCATCCCCTCACTAGCCATGAGCAGCTTCCAACACTCTGATGCCAACAGGACTCCAGCCCAGGCAGTGGATGCTCAGGCTGGAAGGCTGGAAACTGCACCATGAAACCATATACCACCTCTGGTCCAGCAAGTGACCCACCCTCATGCAGCAGCAAACGCCCATTGTTTGAAATACTGCATAGAAGTACAAGACCATGTTTTGATGGAAGATTAGAAACACGGAAATTCAGAATGGTGCAGACTGGAAGCAACTGTGCAAAAGATGAAAGCAAGTGATTTCTCATTGGGAAACAGAAGCTTTTGTTGTGCACATGTGTTGGAAAAGTAGCTTTTTGACCATTGCATATTCTACTTTTAACCCACCTGGCTATTCCTCCAAAGAATCACATATTCTATGATAACTTTTTGAAGCGAGACCCTAATAGTCATTGCTTACTCCCCATGCATCCAGGGATGTCCTTATAATATTGCAATGTCCTTACGATATTGCAGCAACATCACAAGGCTGAGTGCCTGTGTAGCCAGTGGCTGCTGCAGACCAAGTAAAGGTTCCAAATCTTTATTCCCACCCCAATAACCGGACCATACCCTCTGGAGGTAAACTTGCGATGCTCCTTGGACTCTTCATTCCCCTGGAGTGGGGGGTGGGGGAGTGGGGCAAGAGGGAGCTTCTGACTTTCGACTATACTCACCTGGGATTTACACTCAGCTTCAGGTAGGAGGGGCAAGTACATGATAGGAAACACTGAGGTCCTGTTCTTCCTGCTGTGAGCCAGAATGAGATGCCAAAGGCTGGTCCAGTTACCACAACCAGAGTTAGCGTGATGGGGTGAGGATTCCTGCCTGGCAATCTGAGCATCGCCACAAAGGGATCACAGCCCTGGGAATTCAGACTGAAAGACCTATGAGCTGAGGTTCCCAGGAGCCCTCCGGCAGCTGCTTTTATAGGCAAGGAGGCAGGGTCAAGGCTATGTCTACTTTATGCAAATGAATTTATGGTCAATGATGTTCTGATTGGTGGGTAGCTGGTCAGGTGTTGCTCATGCAATTCCGAAGCTGGGTGTGGTTTACCTATGGGCCTTCACGTCTGTTGTGGCCCTGTGTTCACACAGGTCCCGGTCGCCCGGGGAGGACCTGGGCAAACCCTTGAGGGCTCCGTTTTGGTGTTTCTTGTTTTATTGGGAAGAAAACTCTCAACTTGGATGGGGAAGACTGGGCCTGGGGGGACCCTCTGTGTTCTTGTTTGTAGCAATCGAGGGAGGGTCTTTGGTGAGTTCGAGGGCTGAGGGAGGGAGTGACCTTGACTTACCACAAACCTTCCCCCCTTGTCTCCATATTTTCATAGATTTCTTCAATAGATATCCCACCCCCCTTTGCTCTTAGGACCATTTACAGAGAAATAACTTTCTCTGGTGAGGGAAAGTGGGTGCAGTAAGTGTGTCCAAGTATACGAGTGCATATACTTAAAATGCACGAAGATGTTAAGTGAAAAGACAACGATCTGGAAGATTCTCGACTTCCAGCCTGATAGTGAGTAGATGGGGAAGCAGAAGCCTAGCACCAGAGGCTCACCCCCCACCCCCAACCCTGCCTGTTGTAATGTCCCAACAGCTGTGCTGTGTGGTACTCCAGAGCCCACGCCAGACAGAGGAGCGGTGGCTGGTCGAGTGTTGACTGAGGGAAGATGGCAAGAATCTGTCCCTCCTGTTGAACAGGACCACTCTCACCAAGGGAACACTCAGTCCACGGCACGGAGACCCCAACCACACAGCTAGATCCCACACCCCACAGAGCCAACGCCCAAGTCTTCTTAGAATGGTTACTTCCAGTCATAGCTCCCTTAATCTCACGTTACTAAAGATAACTCCGCTTTGTTTGACAAAAGTGCATCTGGAATACAGACTCTTAAAAGAGAACGCGCCCAGATGCTAGTAGTATTTAAGGAAATAGAGTTTTCCAATTTGGGGATTTGTAACCTCCCTCTGATTTCACTTGTATAATTTTTCAAATCATCCCCCCAGCCCCCTTACACTGTTCAAGTTGCCAGGGGAGTTTTACGGTGTAGTCATGGTAACTATGAAGCTACACTAGCCTGCCCACTTCCACATACACACACACACACACACACACTCACACACACACCCCTTCACATGCTTTGCTTTCCCCACCAACGGTAACTCAGTCAAACTCCAAAAGTCATTGATATTGTGAAAATGAGCTTAAAATAACAACTACCAGAGTTGTACGAACCTCCACAGGCTGGGTTTTGTTACTGTGCCTAATTGCTATTCACACTGAAGGTGAAAAATATAAATGGGACTCGACAGCAGATTGCTTGTGGCTGAGGACTTCCTTTTTAATAAAGCGGCGAATGGGGCCTTCATACACTCCGCTCGCTGCTCGAAGAGCTGAAGTTGAAAGTCGCTTTAAAGATGTACGCCTTCCTGATTGTTTCACTTTCCTCAAAGTAATAATTATTCTTGGCTAATAATGTTGGTTTTTAAGGCAGGTAATTAGTGCTTTCAACACTGTAATTGAATTTCCTGAAAGCAAAGACCTGCATTCTCCATTCCAATCCCAACGATTTGACCAACCGCTGAAGTTCAACCAGGGGAGGGAAGAATTGGCCGGTACTGGTCTCAGTCAGCCCCCACCTGGATAGGCTGGCCACTGCACAGGTGGCCGTCTTCAGGTGAGCAGCGAACGGATCTACACTCAGGCCCAGGAAGCATGTCAGTCAGCCAGGTCTTAAAACTACGCCCTGGGGAGACTAGGGAAGAGTCTGGGATTTTGAATTCCCAAGTCTGTGTTTTATGTGAAATGGTCTCTGAAGAAGAACTTCTTCTGAGGGAAAGGAAAAGGAATCTCCCTTTCCCAGGGAGCTACGTACCCAAGCATTTGCCACCACACCAAAGCCAAAGATGGGAAATAGTTCTTGCAGACTGTCTCACCCCTGTTTCCTACGGTGAGGTACATGAGGTCCCCCCTCAAGTGAACCCCACTTCTTCTCACCATCAGGCTATTATCTTCCCAGGCCAGGAGAGCCCAGGATAAAAGGTTATGGAGAGAAGTTTCTCCAGGGAGCTGCCTAACACTTGGAAAGAGAGTGCCTGGAAAGGCAACAGGAAAGCGAGCTGAAGATGGGCTTGCATGATAGCTGGGTCCTTCCTCGAATCCACGAACCTCTACCTGGGGCGAGAGAAGGGGCTGTATCTACCCCTGTGTCTGGAGCCCGGGTCTGGGGTTCCTTCACACAGGATATTTGCCAAGTTGAGGCCCAAACTCTTAGAGGCGCATGCGCTGAAAGCGACTCAGCCATCTGCATGCACAAAAGAAAGGACGTAGCATCTTCGTGGGATCGATTGCTAATAGAAAATCGCATGGGGAGGGGTGAGAGGAAAGGGCACAGAGTTCAGCCTTTCTTGCACAAAGGGTACAACTGTGCAAAGGGTGCAATCTCACAAAGTTCCGGCAATGCCCCCTCCTCTCAAGGGAAATACCCAGACAAATGGGCTCAGCCCGAGTCTCTGAGAGCTTGTCTGAGTCTAGCTACCTTCTGGCGGGGGAATGCAAGAAAGAGAACGGGGAGGCCGCAGGGAGCAGGACAGAGGAGAGAAAATTCAAATATGACCCATAATCCAACAAGCAGTCAAGACAATGGCTGCCAACGCTCCTGCCAAGGACCGGAGCAGCTTTCCCATGGGTCTCTCCCCCGAGTCTCTTCTGGGTGTATCTACACGCCTCTCCTCCAAGTGTCTCCTGCAAGTCCCTGGGTGCAAACTGAAGCCAGAGAAAGCAGAGTGTCCCTTGCCCCCCACCTTCCATGTTACACAGGCCCCTCATTCCCAGTCGCTCCCCCGCCCCTGCCTCAGGAAGTCTAGCTCATGGAGCACTGGGTCTGATAATTCAAGGAGGCTGCCTGGAAGTGGAGGCAGGAAAAAAAGGCACCGTTCGATGCTCCTTCCTCTCCATGGAGGTGTAGCTGTAACGTGCTGAACAGTGCTCTGGGTGTGCTGTGCATTATAAAAAGACAAAAGCGGCAGGCCCCAAACCCAACCAGAGTCATTTATACTACACCCACTAAAACGTCATGCCTAACCCCAAAGGCAGTTTCAGCTTCTCTACTACGAAATGGAAACCAACCAATCTCTAGAAACCTGTTTCTCTTTTTTTTTTTTTTTTTTTTTTTGAGACTAGGTTTCACTATTTTTGCCCATAGAATAACAGGCTCACGTTGCCCGGGATACCACAGACTCAAGCCATCCCCAGCCTCAGCTTCCCAGGTAGCTGGGATGACAGGCGCGCACCACCACACCCAGCTACATTTTTTTTGGAACTAGGTCTTGCTATGTGCCCCCAGCGGGACTCGAACCGCGATCGCTGGCCCTGACCATGACTTCCTAGGCTGCTGCTTACAGGCACACGCCACCATGCCTGGCCATATATATATATACTTTTTACTACTAGAGAGAAAGTCAGACGACAGCTTCATGGTTACTGGGATAGGCAGACGGGCCCAGTGGAAGCGTGCTGGGCCCACAGCATTGAAGGGATCTCCCCGCTGTTTGAATGGAAGTAGCACCGCAGTATATGCATGTCAGCTGTGCGGCACTGAGAACCAACTCTGTGTGTCTACATCAAGTCTTAACAACACGGGGTGTCCACGATGCGGAGGCCCCGGGGGAAGAGGCGCCGCCCCATCCAGGAAAGGGGTGTGAGGTTGCACCTGCAGGGCGAACAGGTTGGGATTGGTGGATCCAGAAGGAGGCAAGGCCAAGAGCAGCCGCTCCCTCAGAGGCTGGGAATCCGTCCACCTGGGGAGGAGGAGTCAGGGCTGAGAGCAGGTGGACACTGGTCCGGAACCGTGGTCCTTCCTTGACGATGCATTCTGTGAGGTGGTAAGACCTGACTGCTCATGTCTGATCCAGGGCTGCAGTCTCCCACTTCTTCTGGAATCTTCTCCAGCTGCTATGTGGTGTTTGGTGTCCATCCATCAGAAGCTGCCCACATCCTCAGACACGGATTCTGTTTGCCTTTGACCTGCTGGCAGGCATCGTGCCTACCCATACCTGCATCCGATTGGCAATTTCACACCTTTTTAGGCTTGTCCCACTGCAGGAGTCAAGATTTCTAAACATCAGTAATAATTGGGGAAATGCACATCAAAACCACAAGGAGATACCGTCTTACACCAGTAAGAATGGCCCATATCCAAAAAAAACAGGCAACAACAAGTGTTGGTGAGGATGTAGAGAGAAAGGAACACTCTTACGCTGCTGGTGGGAATGGAAACTGGTCCAGGCACTATGGAAAGCTGTGTGGAGGACCCTCACACTGATGAAAATGGAACTATCATTCAATCCCACTTCTGGAACACAAAGCTGTGGTCTTATGTACACGATGGACTATTACTCATCAATCAAAAAAGACAGACTTACATCATTCATGGCAACATGGATAGAGTTAGAAGGAATCATGTCAGCAGAAATAAGCCAGAAGGAAAAAGAGAAATATGCGATGGTCTCACTTAGTGAGGGATAAAGGGAAAACAATCAGATGAGAAAAATATTAAACTTGTAGTAAAACTGAAGCATAGAGCATGAGAGGGGAAGGCGGGGAAATCGGGGTGGGAGAGACACAAAGACTAAGACAGTGGCTCATGGGTGATAAGGTGGGGGAGAACCCTGGGGTAGATAACGATGTAAAATACAATAAATGATATAAAATTAAAAGAAAGCTCTCCGGACACGGTTTCCTCCTGAGTTCCTAAAATGACTTACGATGACCCCCTTTTAGCTTCTGCAGGCCCCACCTGCTCTCTCCCGTGACCGGCCTTGTTCCCTGCCTGGCCGCCCCCTCACCTTCTGTGAGTATCTGTCCCCATCAGTAACTCATCCCATTTCTCCCTCCCCCCTCTCTTTCCCACATACATGCACGCACACTATCCTCTTTCCTTTGGGTAAGTTCCCCGGGGGAAAATCTTCTCTGCAGTGTAAATGATATCTGAGAACTCGACGCAAACGCAATATTGATTTTAAAGCAAGATGATGTAAATTGTGGAGACTCTATTACTTCGCTCGCCAAAATTCCTGTAACAAAATGATGAAGTTGGGGTTCTTTAGGGGGAGGCAGGCTGATCAAAGTGAACACGTAATGATCAGATCACGAGGACGTGACTTTCCGGCCTCCGACTGGCGCTGCAGGCATCACATTTGGAGTCAATAAAATCTTAACATCAGAATTTTGGGAGAAATGTAGCTCCTGCCAAACTGGCTACCAGATCGCTTCCATGTAGGGAACCTGAATTCCCCTCAATCATCTTTCTCTGGCGTGAGCCTGTGATTGTATGTTTCCTGCCTGTGCATTTCTATAAACTGGCTCGCGTTTGCTCTGCCCATTCATGCTTCTTAGGGCTACTCCAAGCTGTTAATATAGAATTTCCAATCTCCTGAAGGGTTTTGTCTGGCGAATGGATGGAAAGGATTTGATCTATAGACACAATGGAATAGTACTCAGCAATTAAAAAGGACAAACTTGATGCATGTGAGATAACATGGATGGATCTAGAAAAATCATATTAGCAGAAACAAACCAGAAAGAAAAAGACAGAAACCAAATGGTTTCACTAGTATATGGAATATAGGAAAAACAAGCAAAAGGCCAGGAGGAAAAGCCAAAACAAGCTAACAACCAAACCAAAGAACACAATGGGGGTGAGGGGTGACGGGGAATGGTCAAGGAATGGGTGAACCCCAGGGAATTCAAAGATATGAAATATATATATATATAATTTTTTTTAAAAGTGTTTTGTCTGGTTATTTCTGCAAATCCAAAAGGGGAGGCTGTTGTCTATGTTTTCCTTCTTCCCTTCCACCCCCTTTCACTCCCCACTTTATCGTCCGGCTCCCCCCCACAAAGCCTTTCTCACTCAGCTGTTACCCATAGTTCCCCAGCCTCCTCCCCTGTGGGTCCAGAGGCAAGGCTAGGGAGCTGGCCAGTGGCCCATCTCTGAGAGAACACTGGTGCCCACAGCCTGGCCTCCCCGAGCATCATACACACACGTGGTCTCTGAGCTTCTCTAGCCACAAAGAAGTCTGCCCTGCTAACTCAAGCCAAGAAGCCCCACTCCGAAGCACACTGGGACTCAGCCCGAACACACTTTCAGTTCCTTTACCCATCAGCCTCTCTGCTGTGCACCTTTAGCTGTGGAACATTCTGGAAACAGCATGGTTCCTTCAGGCTTAGCATGCCACGATTCTCCTACATATGCGGGTACCCTTTCTATCCATTTGGCTTCAGAGAAGTGTTGACGCTAAGAAAGTGAAAAGTGAAGCTTTTCCCACCTCTGCACAACAGGTTTGAGGAAGGGCAAAGCGTTCACAGACCTCAGAAGAGTAAGAAGCTTTCCCAATGCACGTGACAGAACCAGGGTTTGGGCCTGGGCTTCTGACTGCAGAACCAAACTGACCCCCTTCCCACCCCAACTCAGATTCCCCGGTCACCTCCTTCCCCACTTGCATGCATGTGACTCGAAGAAGCGCCTGCTTCTCACTGCAGACCTGAAGAGACACTTGAGCCCTATTTGCCCTGCAGATGTCATTTTCCTTCCACCTGGAGGCCAGGCTTGCTCCGTGCAGATCATCTGCCTTCGCCCTCAGCAGAAGGCACCTGCAAGGTACCTGGGAGGACGAAGCAAGCAAAGAAGCCACACACCCCCTCACAACCCCCGTCCAATGTCTCCTTTTGCGGCAGCCTCCACGCACCAGACACCCTACTTTGGTATGCTCCCTGGTGACGCTGTTCTCTCTGTAGGAAGTCGACGCTGGGAGGGGACTTTATCATATGTCCACTTCTCCTTTGTCCAAGATGAGGAAATTGGGGCTAAGTGACCAGCCCGAGACCTCTCACTGGCCCCTAGTCCTCAGGTAAGGAGTAGACCCAAGAATCTCCAGGGCGTAACACTGAGCCTCCCTCTGCAGCCAAACAGCCCCATTCCCGGCTGAGATTTGCTCCCACGAGTTCCACGAGAACTGCAGCTGACTGCTTTTCAAGAAGGCTTTAAGCGCCTTTTGTAACTTCAAGTCATGTCCACATCCTCACAGTGACTCATCAATGTGGCACCAAGAAGATGAACCGCGTGTGTCTTTTAACTTAAAAGTTAAGAGGCTGCATGAGCGCAGATAGACTTACGTTTATGCTTACGTTGTTTGGAAGTGACTGAGAACTTCAGTGACTATCCAGTACTTAACAGTTACAAATGTTGATCTCGTGCACTTCTTTAAATCACTCGCTTTTAACAGTGATGCTGGGTCAGACTGAAGACAGCTAACCATTCCCTTAATGGCATAGCTAATGGCAGACACTACCTCTGGCACACGACCTTCTGTTCTGCTCAGAAACTGAGCTCCTGGTGAGTGTGAGCGCCCCACTTTTTCCTCTGCATTATTCTTAGAATCATCAACTTTCACAGATCTTCAGGCACCACCGGAGGCTTCTACCCATATAAAATAGCCAGCAACAACAAATGGCAGAAAAGGACCCGGTAAAATAAGCAAGGGTTAAAGGCCAGAAGTCTGTTAGGATGTGGTTTCTTGTTGCCACAAGAATACGTGATAAAAGTTTCGTTGAATGAGAGTCTAGAAATGGCCCCAGAGAATAGGGATGTTCCTTTATTTCAGGCTCAAACAAACTACAAATGGTTGAAAGTTCCCCCCAGACCCTGGGGCAAATCTCTTCGGGAATGATGTCCACATTCGAACACATCCTGGAGAGCAGACCGGGAGATTCATGGCTTGGCAAAGTTGGCTCCTTCTGCTTGACAGAAGCCAAAGGCAACACTGGAGAGCAAACCTGCTCCATCTCTAAGGTACCACTGCCCTCTAGTGTTGGATGCGTCAACTGAAAAGTACACCTGGAAGAATCTAAATTCAAACTCCTCCAGTTTTTCAATTAACGCTCTGTCTCAGTCGGCAACCATGGTAGGTGTTGCCAAGGGAAAAACACCACTAACAGAGGTGACCCACTTTCCATTCTCCCAGTTCACATTGGCGCTTCCATACTTGTTGCAGGACTGACAAGGGCCCCTATCAGTTGGCAAAAGCCACTGCTCTAAGACCCCTGAGGCCATCCACCACCCCTGCCCCCTTCAGGTCTCTCAACCATCCAGTTATAGAAATGTGCCCAACCAGAGTTATGACTGACGGATTGGTTTGGAGTGAGAATCCATCGAGGGGTTAAATATTTTAAATGACATTGGTGTTGCCCTTTAGTATAACTACCTATTCCTTCATGTGTTCACTCACATCTGTCTGTGTTTCCAAAGTCCCGGATGCCATGTTAGTCAGGATGTCATGTTAGTCATGGCGTCATGTTAGGATGGCATGTTAGTCAGGACACCATGTTACTCAGAACTCCATGTTTTTTAGGATGCATTTTAGTCAGGGCATCGTGTTAGGATATCATGTTAGTCAGGATGCCATGTTGGGATTGGTGGATCCAGAAGGAGGCAAAGCCAAGAGAAGTCCTGGAAGCCGCTCCCTCAGAGGCTGGGAATCCATCCACCTGGGGAGAAGGAGTCAGGGCGTCATGTTAGTCAGGATGTCATGTTAGTCAGGATGTCATGTTAGGACACCATGTTAGTCAGGATGCCATGTTAGTCAGGATGTCATGTTAGTCAAGACATTATGTTAGTCAGGATGTCATGTTAGGACACCATGTTAGTCAGGACGCCATGTTAGTCAGGATGTCATGTTAGGACATCATGTTAGTCAGGGCACCATGTTAGTCAGGATGTCACGTTAGTCAGGATGTCATGTTAGAACACCATGTTAGTCAGGATGTCATGTTAGTCAAGACATCATGTTAGTCAGGATGTCATGTTAGGATACCATGTTAGTCAGGACGCCATGTTAGTCAGGATGTCATGTTAGTCAGGACGTCATATTAGGATGTCATGATAGTCAGGGCATCATGTTAGGATGCCATGTTAGTCAGGATGTCATGTTAGTCAGGACGTCATGTTAGTCAGGATGTCATGTTAGGACATCATGTTAGTCAGGGCACCATGTTAGTCAGGGTGCCATGTTAGTGACAGTGCATGAGGAAAGGTAGATTTTATGGTCACAGTCCTTGCAACCCCTACAATTCAAAGAGCATCTGGCCTGGTTAATATTGGCCTAGAGGCCTGGCGGCAACTCATTCAGTGACCAATCTACACCCAGACTCCTATGGGAAGAAGTCTGGGGGTGCTCCTACCTGCCACAGGCCAGGTGCCAGGGGCCAGTCCATTGGGCCCCTCTCTCAGCAGCTCTCTGACATCTGGCAGGTGCTTTTCTGCATCTCAGTTTCCCTCACTAAACAAACGAAAATGACACTCAACAACATCAGGCTAATAAGAGGCTTTCAGGGGCGTCTTTAAAGGTGTTTATCCATAAGTAAGGAGAGGAGCTGGACCAACCACCTGGGGACCAACCACAGAAGCAGCACCACAGCCAGATGCCAGAATGGAGCCTGGAGAACAGTACCAGGCCCCTGCCCTACAAGAGGTTTCTGATATGCTCGGCCGAGCAGCCTGGTCTGTGACACTCCAGGAATGCAGGTCCTCACCCAGGAGAAAAGGACATTGCTCCAGAAGAAAGAAAAGACCAGCGTGCCAAGCTGGTCATCTGGTCATCAACCAGTGCCTTACAGCGTGAGGAGTTGGAGTGACCTGCAGGGAGAAAGGGGAAAGGGGGGAGAGGGAAACAGCATGGAGGTGAGGGCTGAACCTAAGGGGAACAGTGGCCATACAATTCAATGTATGAAATTAGAAAATAAAAAATGAATTTTAAAAATAATAATAACTAAAAGCGTTTATCACACCTATGTCACGGACTAAGTT
Source organism: Uropsilus gracilis (assembly GCA_004024945.1). NCBI lineage: Eukaryota > Metazoa > Chordata > Mammalia > Eulipotyphla > Talpidae > Uropsilus > Uropsilus gracilis. The sequence continues at coordinate 9,667 of PVHY01009430.1, read as the reverse complement.
TGGGATATGCACCTTAATACTGGAATCAGAGCGTGTTAAAGACTAAGATGGCACCCACCAGTCACCAGCTCACACGTTTCTACTGCTTTCATCCACTAAAACACAAACAAGCGTGGGCCCTCAGCCATTCCACCGTCCAGAGACAGTCATGGAACATCCACGTCAAGGAAGAGGAGAACTGGAGCATGAAACCTATGACGGGAAAACAAAACTGACTTTGGTCGTTTCACACACAGCATCCATGTCCTCAGCTGGTCTGTGCCCCACTGCACATATGCATCCCAGGCTAAGCCTGGAGCGCTGGGTGAGCATCGGGAAAGGCGTTTCCAGCCAGCTGTCCGGTTGTGAGCTGAGGGATGGGCCCCTCTGCCCATTGCCTGCTGATTTCCCACAGCCCCTGGCATGTGTTTCCTTGTCATCCTGTGGCCTTGAGGACAAAACCGTCTGATGCAGGTCTGTGAACAGAACTGGCTTCTCATCATCTCCCCTTAAAGGTCCTTTACAGAAGATGGCAGCTGCCCAACACCCCCACCTCGTCCCCGAGCTCTGAGTCACCACATTCCAGTGGAAACAGGACCACCGGTGCCTTCTGCACCTACAAACGACTTGTTATGGACCTGAGGGTGCTGGTCACCAAGACACCTGGCAGGATTGTCCCCACTAGCTTTGTCCCCAGATGCCACCCTCCCAGCCACAAACTGCCCCTGTGGGGTGATGACAGAACCCATCACATGCAAACTGTTACAAGAAGGGTCCTTTGCATCGGCGCTGATGTGATGACTTCGGTGACACAGTTGTAGAAAAACTCCAAAACCCCTGGTCAGCCATTCAGAGGATAATCACCCACATCTGGGCACACTCACTGCTCCCCAAATAACCAAATAAGTCACTTCTGGAGGTTCCCCTCCCACCCTCTCCCCACGAAGCCTCGCTGATGTCCTAAGACTTGGCAAGTTTGGCTGTTTCCCCAGTTTGGCTTCTATCCTGGAGCAGAAAAGAAAAATAAGATCTCATGCGTCCTGGGGTCATTTTCAATGTCCCCTTTTAATCTTTCTTTTTTTTTTTTTTTGACAAAACAAAACAAAACAGTTCTTTGCAGCATCTTGCCAGGACCCCGCACCCCTGAAACAAACTGCCTCCCGGCCGAACAGCCACACAGCAAAGCTGCTCCCGGTGCAGCCACCCCAATGCCTGATGATATTGGTATTGGGTTGAAAAGAGGCAGAAGGCAGCAAGCCACGGAGAAAAACAAAAACCAAAACAAAAAACACCCTTTTAAAATGCAGCTTCTGCCTCCCAGCTTCACGAAAACTCAGTTCAATAATAGGGTTTACTAACAAGGGAATTCAGGGGAAAACGAAAAGTTCTCACAGCCACAAGTGGCAGTCATCTTACCTAACTCACCACTCTCAATCCCAAAGGTCCCAAAGACACATGTCCAAGATGGCGCCCTTTGCCCCTCCAAGCCTGAGGCAGGCACTCTGCCAAGTCCAGTCTTTCTCCGGCGTCTTCTCTTTGCTTCTCTCTCCAGTGTTCTGAGCTGCTCCGCTTCTCCAAGCTCTCTTCAAACTTCTTCCACAATTGCTGAAGCACAGATCAGTTTTCCCCATCCCTGGCCATCTCCAGGCACCAGCTCACTATGCCGCCTTGCTGCGGTGCCACACTCTCCACACCGGCCACTCTTCTGCCATCTGCTGGCCATGGCTCCTCGTCACCTCCAGCTCACTCTTCCGGGGGTTTCTGCCCAGCCTGGTCACTCGGGCTACCCACCCATCATTCTCCTCTCTCCTCTCCCCAAAGTTCTGTCTCCTCTCTAGTCTCTGCTGCTTTCTTTTTATATCTTTTTTTTTTCCCCTAAAAGCCAAAGGCTCCAATTTTCCTCTCCTCACCCTCTAGGTGGTATATTTTCTCTTCCCCTCCTGGGGTCTGCAACAAAGTAAAAGCCCCCTTATCCCGTTTAGGCCTCTCTGACCTGTGTTTTTCAGGCGCAGCTAATAATGCAATGCTTAAACTTTATGAACAAAGACACTGCCCATACTAAGACCAGGTTTCAGTATGGCCCTGGGTCTCGCTATCTTGAAGCCGGCTGTCCAGGGCTCTTTCCTGCCCCTGGCAGGGTACAGGCTGGTCTAGGAAATCTGAATGACTAGCTCCTGCACCTGTAACATGCGGATTCCCCTCGCTTGCTCTTCCGAGCAACAACCGCCATCATTCAACAGCCCTCACCACTAACCAAGTCACCCAACGTGCTGACCCCGCCGACTCGGGTGCAGGATATCTCCCACGGTGCCCACAGCTCCCACGGCTCTCACAAGGAATGCACATGGACGATCTCTGAGGTTTTAAACTACTGTGAGCTATTAGGACCGAAGGCAAGGGAGCAGCTGTGTGTGCCGCTGGGGGTGATGATGAGACGGCCCCCCAGCCCTCCCCAGCTTGGGGTGGCCCTCCAGGTGGCCTGTGTGCGAAGCAGGCCCTGTGTTCATTCTGTAATCAGCGACGAGTGTAACGACTCTTATTTCTCCATTTAGCCGCGGCGGCCGGCTCTCATCTCAGGTTCCTGTGGTCATTAATCTTTTCGGAAACGTCACTGCTGTCACAAGCGCCACCATGGAAAATCGCCCACTGTGCCTCATGGATCACATAAAACGGTCTCCAAGCCCGTTGGGGTCAGGGGCTCCACGGGATCCATTTCCCAACTGTGCTCAGATGGTCCAGACACGACACCGAGACCCACACAGACAGCCACACAGACAGCGAGGGATGCCGGGGCCTCCATCAAGACACGTCCAGTGGGGGCTGTGAGCTGGGAGCTGCCCACTCTGCCTTTGTCTCCACCCTTTCCACAATCCATTCCCCGGTCAGGTTCAAGTAGACTGGGGCTTAAGGCCACATGCCATCCTACCTTTATCATCGTCTCCACTTCCCTAAGAGCTGGACAAGGCTCTAAGGACCGAAGAACATGCCCCAACTTTGTCTGGTGTGGAAATGACCAGCATGGAGCTCATGGGTCCCCAGGCTGAGGGCTCGCCTTCCTTGAACCTGGACCTGGTGACCAGCCGGGCCATCACACACACAGGGGGGCTGTGGGAAGCCACATACACTTGCAGGCAGGGAGCCCTTGGTTCCCTAGTCACTGATGGCTGCTGAGAGCTGATGTCTCCGGGCTTCAGGGAGAGGGTGAGCATGTCTTAAGGGCTCCTGGTTTTGTTAAGCTTCTCAAGAGACTGGTTTTGCATGATCAGGACCAGAGAACCTCTCTAGCAAATCACATTGGCTACCAGCGCTGCTCAAAATACGGTTGGAGGATTGATATCAGCCACATCACCTTCCAGCTTGAGAAAGTCTAAGCCTCAGACCCTATCCCAGATCTCTGGGGGATCCCAGGGGAGTGAGTCATAGATTGCATGGGATTCTATTGCAAGAGGGAAGCTAAAGAAGCGGGACCCACCTCCTTCGTCCCTTTCTCCCTCGGTGGCCAGAACCTCGGGGGGAGGGTGGCAGAGCTCCCAGGCGAATGTCACATCCCCCAGTCTCTCCTGCCCCAAGGGGGTTCAGTGATACACATGTGGAAGCCACCAGGAGGACTTCCAGGAGAGCAGCTGCCCCAAGAGGAATAGTCCTTCGTGCCTTTGCTCTTCCTTCTGCTTCCCACCTGGAAGGCAGTTGTGAGGACCGGTGCTCCAGCAGCCCTCTCAGTCCCTGAGGCCACCTGAACAACGGAAATGGTGCTCTAAAAATGGAGACACTCAAAGGCATCTTGAGAAAGTCTAAGCCTCAGACCCTATCCCAGATCTCTGGGGGATCCCAGGGGAGTGAGTCATAGCAGGCATCTGCTCCCATCAGTCACAGACCAGCCGTCCCTGCCATGACTTCCTTCCCTACCGATTCCCTTCTGTGGGAGAGAAATAAACTGAACTTTTTAAAAAAATACATGAACTTACAAATGTCTTTGAAGCCTGCCGTCTTGGGTTTTCAGTTATGCGCCACTGACCCCATGGAAACCCCAAATGCTGGGCCAGTGTTCACGCAGCTGCCCCTCGGAAAGGCCAACACGGGCAGCCTATCCCCTCCCATGTGAAACTGTCTGCGACACTACTTCAGGGAAAATGAGTGGAGTTCTGTAGAGCACGAGTGCGTGTCTTTTCCCTTACCTGACCCCAAAATCCGCATCTCATGATGGATAAGAAGGATGTCAAGGTCAGCCCCATTCAGAACCCCGCAGATGGCGGCTCAGCACCCCCTAACAGGCAGAAGGAGCGCCTCACCCACTGCAAGATCATTGCACGTTGTTTTTTATTGCCGGTTCAATGTCCACCTCACCCCCTGACTGTAGGCGGAAGTTAGCAAAGAGACAGGAGGCTGGAACTGTGTTAGCATGAGACAGGCGCACAGTAGGGCTTCAGTACAGGTCTGATGGAAGAATGACCACATGCATGCATGAATGAGTGAATAGTAATCTTTTCCTGTTTGTACTGGTGCTCCCACTCATTCTAAGTAAAACAAGGGGGTGCAATCAATGAACGGCCTCAGGGCATTGGGGGTGTCGTGTTGTTCCAATCCTGGAAGACTCAACAGGAGTCTGTAGCATGTCAGTGATACCATCAGAATGAAACAGCAGCCTTGTAAGCTTCAAAAGTGTTACCTGGATCACAAGGGGGGGGCCTCCCAACCCCTCCCCCCATGCAAAATTAGAGAGCTGAAGGAAATGATTCTCAACTTCCTCCCAACTGATTCAGGCAACCCTAAAACAGAGAAGAGACCTCAGGGTCTGGAAAGAACCTCTCGCCTCCATTCTTCAAGGTTTGCTTACAGTTACTTTTATTATTAATATTAACGAACTCATACAAGGTCCCAGGGAATCCTGAATGAGGTGATTCATGACACAACCTTGGGCTAATGCTATCCACGGCACAAAAGAGGCATTTCCCTTCACTAAGTATTTCCAATAAAGCAAAAGATCAAAAGTCAGCATCAAGAGACAACACCGCACAGCTGAGACTATTAAAAGCAGCTCCTTCCACACCCAGCGGTGGAAAGAGCATCGCGAACCCAAAACAGGTCTGTTCAACAAGAAGAGCCCCCACCCTTTACCTCTTGGGGACGCCACCGCCATTTCTCAGAGCAGAGTGTGAAGCGAGCGGAAGCCTTCTGTCCCACCTCCCCACCCCCCATGCCCTACCTGCCACAGACTCTTCCTAAAGAAGCATTTGTCTCAATGGGAGTGACAGCATCTAAGAAGTGGCCAGGTGCCAGGCCACCCTTTGCGGGCACAGCTGCCAGGTGGGGTGGGAAGGGCCCTTGGTGGCTTAGGTGATTGGTTTAAGGGTCCAGAAGAACAGTGCAGAAAGCTAGAGCTTGGAAACCAACAGTACTTACTCCAAACTCTCTGTGGCCACCTCAACACTCCACCAAGGCCCTGTGGGACTTGATGGTTCTACCTAGCACGTGTGCTGCCTTCCTGCTAAAGAAACAGGAAAACGTCACACTTTGGAGCTCTGTGGTGGGCCTTCCCCATCCTTCACTCAGTGCCCCTGTGCCTGGTGGAAGAGGGTTTTATCCTCCTCTGCAAAGAGCACCAGAGGCCACCAAATACATCTCGCTTTGTTTCCCTGCAAGCAGCAACATCACACAGGAGTACAGAGATGGAGAACGTGTTTTCACAGGGAGCAAAATCTCTACTCCGGCTCCATGGAGGTGCCTGCTTGTGAGCTGTATGACACAGGTTTGCTGAGTGCCAGCTCCCGACAGCAAGCTCGATGGCTATAGGGGTTGTGCTTGCATCTCCTTCCAGCAGACCTTTGTGGGACCGCCAACACTAAGGCCTCCCCAACTATGGCTAAAAGGCTGGCCAACATTTGCAGAGACCGTTTCTGCCAGTTAAAGGCAGGTGTGACGACACACAGTGCATTTCCAGAAGTGCTGTCCCATCGTGCGTCTTTGACGAGATCCAAAGAGGAAGAGAGGTCATTCTTAAATCTATAAATGAATCATCGTGGAACGCGTAGGACACTTTGGGAGAAGAGGAAGTTGGTTTCTTAGGCCACTTCGGGAAGGGACAGTGAACTTCTGGAGATACTGTTTAAATATTTGGTTTTCTAGGTCAGATTATCTCCGATGCTGCTGTGCCAATTTTCAGATGGAAACTGGGATGACTGATACTTTTCAATGCAAAAATAGATTTATCCTGGACTTCAAGGCCCAGCTGTCTGAGCTGATTCCAACTTCCCACGGAGTCACTGAGCTCAGTCATCAAGGAACTTGACCGAGGACTACAGTGTTTCCCATCCTGAAAATCACTTTGAAAGGCAAATAGATCCAGGCACCCCACTGGGAGAGAGTTACCCCCCCCTTGTCTGTGGGTGTGTCTGCTGGAGGCATGGTCCTTCCTGCCTAGTCTTGGGCTAGGGTCACGTAAAGCCAAGCACGAAGGTTCCAGGGGCGGCACAGAACGCCCCAGTCAGTCACCTGAGTTACGAACATATAGACAGCTGAAATGGGTCCTAAACGAGGGGGTCAGAAAGCATCTCCTGAGGTCCCCTGGATGGTGACAGACAGGAAGTGGGAGTGCATTTCAGGTTCCCGGACAAGGTTCTTCCGACACGTGGTCTCCCCCCAGCATGTTCACATCAGGACCTGTTCTCGCGTCTCTGGAAGTCGGAGGGCGATCAGGCCGCCCCCAACAAGGGAAGCGGCAGCCAGGAGAATGGGGACCACTTTGGTTATCCCAACGAAGGAAGCAAAGATGGTGTTTCCCAGGATGGCACCAAACTTGCACAGGCCATTGAGGATGCCGAAGGCTGTTGCTCTGTCGAAGAAGAAGAAGAAGGGGAAGGATTCTGAGAAATGACAGCGAGACCAGACCGCCTAGTAGTAGGGCTGTGAGAGCGGGAGCAAGCATGGTAGAGGGGAGGGAGGGAATTGTACCCCTAAATATAAGAGAAGCATATTCTCACTTTAGCCCGATGTGAGAGTAGAGAATAACATCAAGCTGTGGGGATCTATACTGTCAGTAAAGGGTCATCACCACTATTAACATTTTGCAATATTGTCTTCAGTCCTGATTCTTTTTCCTTTCAAAGGCACAGCTCATTTTGAAATTCCTACCAATTTCACAGCGAGTACTGTGAAATAGTGAAAGATTAGAGAGCAAAGCAGGAAGTGTTCTAACACCCTCAACCCTCTTCCAACAGAGACTACCTGCCTCTTAATAGCATTTCTCTGAATGTGGGACTATACTTCCCAGAATCCTCTGTGGCTCAGTGTGGCCATGTGACTAAGTTTGACCAATGGGATAAGGTCAATGGTAGCACCTGAGCAACTTTTTGAAGAGTGGGCCTTTTGCTCTCCTCTTCTTCACCCTTTTTCCTGCCATCCTGCTCCCTGGGGTGTAGATGGTTTTGTTTTGAGTTATATCCAGGGTTATGAAAGGGAGGACAAGAGAAAAAGGACCCACAGTGCCTCCTGTAGTCAACTACAGATAGGAAACACTCATGGCTGCTGTCTAAAGGCTCCAGTTATTTGGGGTTTCTGTTACCCAGATCAGCATCTAATGCCTATTATTATTATCCTCCTCTAACCACCTTGCCCAGAGTAACTACCCTTAAGCGCTTATCCTCCGACTTTGGAGACAACGTTCACAGTACTAGCTCCCCCGTCCGAAGCAAACTCTCTGTTTCCTACTACAACTTTACTGAGATGTGGCTATAGCTTTGTTCCTTGTATCCCCTTTATACCTTTTGCTATAACCGCACCTCAGCACATTGCAACCAGCCCCCCAAGCCCCTCTGTGCTTTCAGAATTTCCTCGGTTATTTTCACACACATATTCTTCACATTGGAATAATTGGAATCAAATATTTGATTCCAATCAAATAATTGGAATAATTCTAATTATTCCAATAGTTCCAATCAAATAATTGGAATAAATAATTGGAATCATTATTTCAAGTCTTGGGCCAGGGGTTAGGGAAGCATCTTATTGGAATTTGAATGGATTCTTTTGAGTTAGAGAAAAACTACAGATTTGACATTTCCATAAGATTCCATCTTCTTAGAATGCAGTGATATTGGACATACACTTAAGTGTCCTTTAATGGCTCTCAGCCAAGCATTCTAGTTTTTTTTTTCACACAAGTGTTTCACCTTTTATATCAACTGGGTCTGAGAAATTTCATGGTTTCTATTATTACATGATTTCCAACTTTACTTTTCATTTGTTAACGTTCTTTAAGTGTATATACATTGTTGGTTTTATGTCTGATCACGTAGCCAATTATTCTTTCTCCTATTCTTTGTTAGTTCATTCCTCTGGGTTTCATAAATGTAGGCCATTTAGTCATGCTCAAACAATGGTAGTTTCCCCTCCTCTCATTTTGGTAAGATGATTTTGTAGAGGATCTCTGACCCGAGGGAGCAGGACTCTTCATGCTGTCAATGGCCTGTAGCCCGGTGCCTCTGTCATCAATTTGGGGAATACCATTAGGATTTCCTGCAGAATTCCACTTACCTGCCTTCCATGCCACTTCCCTTTCCTCTTCAGCAGCTGGCCTTAAAACTCGTAACTCCCCCTTACTGCCCCCCCATGAGGAAATAGAAGGGCTAAGCAACGGCCCTGGCACTGTTCTTTAAACCAGGCCTCTCCTCACTACATGCAAGTCAGCCCTGACACCCCCCAGCCCTGCAAGTGCTTTGCCCACCAGGCCTCACCCCTGCTTCTCTCTCAGCCTCTCTCATCCTGCATCTCTCTAGTTCTCCACCTTCTCGCTGTGTCTCCCTCTAGGTCTGTTCTCACTTCCCTCGGGCAATGTGGCCATGTAGCTTCACTCTCCCAGCTCTCCCGGACCTGGGAGCTCATCCTTTGCAAGCTACCCCCATCCTTGCCCCATCAAGCCACCGCCGCCACCCTCCAGCCCACATGCCAGAGAAGCTCCCAGCCTAGGCGGTGCCTGGGCCACAGAGCGCCAGGAGGACCGTAGGAGGCCGGCAGAGGTCGTGAGAGGAGGCTGAGCCCAGCCAGGAAGCCCCGCTGCACCGAAGAGAGCCCTGGCCACACCGACCTCTGGTTGGTGGGATACAGCTCCACCGTGATCACATCCAGTGCATTCCAGGCGGCGATGCTGGTCCCGCAGAAGAGGCACTGCCAGCCGATCATGGCCGACTCGCTGTTGCCGAAGAAGAGGAAGAAGCAGCAGACGGCAGAGATGAGCATGGAGCCACCTGCGGAGCGAGCAAGGGCAGAGTGGGCCACACAGCCAGGTGACAAGGCTGTCCCTCGGACCCTGCCCATCTCCCTGGCAGGGTCCCTGGAGCACAGCTCCAGCTACAGGAGAGAGCCTAACGGGAAGGCCCAGGGCACCCAGGTGATGGCAGGAGCATCCTCCGCCCGGTCCTGGCACCAGACAGGCCCCTGGGAGGACTCTGGATGCTCATGGTGCACCCTGGCCGGGTCAGTGGGCTTGACTGGAAACACACGTTCTCAGGGCGCCCGAGGGGCATCGTCCTTGCAGGGTTTATGTTCCACTGCGACGGGACAGTCAGGAGAAGAGAGGCAGGAAACACACAGCAGCCAGTGTGGGACCTGGCTCTGGGCACTTGGGGAAGGAAAGACCTCAGCTCCCCAAATGGCTGACCTGGCCTCACAAGTACCTCCCAGGGGGGAGGGGGTG
>PVHY01009429.1:0-56497 GCA_004024945.1 Uropsilus gracilis | reverse complement strand
TCATGAGTTTGAGGGTCCTCCATACTGCTTTCCATAGTGGCTGGATGAGTTTACATTCCCACCAGCAGTGTAGGAGTGTTCCTTTCTCTCCACATCCACACCAGCACTTGTTGTTGCCTGTTTTTTTGATGTGGGCCATTCTTACTGGTGTAAAGTGGTATCTCATTGTGGTTTTGATTTGCATTTCTCTGATTGCTAGTGATATTGAGCAATTTTCCATGTGCCTGTTGGCCATTTGTATTTCCTCTTTGGAGAAGTGTCTTTTTAGTTCTTCTCCCCATTTTTTGATTGGGCATCTTGTTTTGTTTTTGTTTAGTTGTGTGAGTTCCTTGTAGATCTGTGTTATTACTCCCTTATCACTCTTGAAAAACTTATTGAAATAATAAACCAGATCAGTAAGGTTGCTGGTTACAAAATCAACACACAGAAATCAGTAGCCTTCCTATATGCAAAAAACCAAGCAGAAGAAGAAGAAATTAAAAAAGTCATCCCATTCACCATTGCACCAAAAACAATTAAATACCTTGGAATAAACCTAACAAAACATGTAAAAGAACTATACAAATAAAACTTTAAAATGCTAATAAAAGAGACAGAAGACACAAGGAAATGGAAAGACATCCCTTGCTCATGGATGGGAAGAATTAACATCATCAAAATGGCCATCCTACCAAAAGCAATCTAAAGATTCAATGCAATCCCCTTAAAAATTCCAATGACATTCTTTAAAGAGATAGAACAAAAATTACAAAAATTCATATGGAACAACAAAAGATCTCGAATATCAAAAAACCACCTCTCCAAAAAAAGAGAAAATGGAGGCCTAACTATTTCAGACTTCAAGCTATACTACAAAACCATAATACTTAAAACAGCAACAACCAACAATCAGACCAATGGAACAGAATTGAGAGTTCAGAAATAAAGCCACACACATATAGCCAACTAATCTTTGACAACGGAGGAAAAGCTTACATTGGAACAAAGATAGCCTCTTCAACAAATGGTGCTGGGAAAACTGGACTAAGACATGCAAAAAAAATGGACCAAGACATCTCTCTCACACCATGTACAAAAATTAATTCAAAATGGATAAAAGACCTAGATATCAGACCTGAAACCATAACATACATAGAGGAAAACTTGGGTAAAACCCTCCATGAAATACAATTCAGAAACCCCTTCCTGGAATCATCTGCAGATGGCAAGAAATTGAAGGAAAACATAAACAAATGGGACTTCATCAAACTAAAAAGCTTCTGTACTGCAAAAGAGACAACAGAAAAAACTAAAAGACTTATACTCTTAAACAACAAATGTTCTTTAAAAGGATTGAAGACAATCACATAAAAGTAAAGGATTTTTATTCATTGCTTAGAAAAATCTCATTTTGCCGTGGTTGCTTTACTCCTCAAATTTGTCCTTAGATTAGATTCACTAATCATATAAATGTCAGTTAACTTCTTTACAGTAACTCACACACTGCCCCTAAAAATAATGTAAAAAATCAAGGAACCTAAAATATTCAAATACCTTTAAAAATAGCAAGCTAGGAAGACCAACTCTTTAACTTCAAAGGCTTTTGTAAAGTCATACTAATAAAAAATGTTTATTTCAGTGGTTTAAAAAGAATCAGAAAAATAGAACTAAGAGTACAGAAAAAAAGCCTTATATTTACAGCAATTTTCTGACAGGGATTCTGATACCAACTCAGTGGGGTGGGGAAAGAATAGTGTTTTCAACAAATTATGCTGCAACTTTTGGATGTCTACAAGTCAAAAAATGAGGTCGAACATCTAGTCTTTGACAAGTATGTAGAACAAGAATCTAGAGAAATTGAAGTCATAATTCAGTACACATGGAAAAAATAAATTATAAATACCCTTTGGAAAACAGAAAACGTTTCTCAAATCTTAAAGATAGTATTCCCAATAACCCAGCAAGTTCATGTCTAGGTACTTAAGTGAAATAAAAATCTATGCCCATACACATACACACACAAAAAGCTTATACAAGTATTCATAGTAGCACTATTTTCAAAAAACTAAAAAGTGGAAACATACCAATGTCTCCATCAATTGAAAAATTACTAAAAAAGTATGAATTATCCATGTAATAGTATTTTGCCACAAAATTAATAATGATAAATGATCCAACATGTAGCATTGAAAATGTTCCAATTCAAAGAAGCCACATATTAAAGACTGTATGATTCCACCAATGCAAAATATCCAGAATAAACAGAGACAGAATGTAAATGATAGCTTGAGCAGTACCAACAGGGGTGTCTAGAAGAATGGAAAGTAGCTTTTTTTTATATATATAAAGATTTCATTCTAAGGTGATAAATATGTTCTAAAATGTAATTGTATTGACGGTTGCACAACTCCAAGAATACATTGAAAACATTAAATTGTGTACTCATACTTTATATATGTGAATTTTAGTACATGTGAACTGCTATCTCTATGAATCTGTTTATAATACCTTATGAGGCTTTCTTTGCCCTTTTGAAAGGATTTACCATTTAATTATATAGTAGTGCTGAAGATTTTTCTGACAAGAGCTGCACTTTATTTATAAATAAATCGAATAAATGCTGATCTTTCCATTTTAGGTAATTCACTGCAATGCCACAGGCATATCATTAAAACTTCAGGACCTTAACCATAGCGTCTATGCTATATGGTAAAAATTCAGAGTAAAAAATTGTACAATTTTAGTTGAACCATCCTTTATAAATTGTTGCTTGATCTTTCAGTCATAATCTCATAACATAATGGCTAACCATTAAAATAATTAAAAACATAATACTTCCAAAGATTCAGTATACTCTCTGGAATAGGAAACATAATAATGACAATAGGCTTTAAAATTAGGTATAAATTAAAACTAAGTAGTTAAAAAGCACCTTGCTTTGTCTTCATGTGTCTATAAAACTAAATTCTCATGAAAAAGAACAGAGAAGGCTATTTTTATTTGGAATATTATCTCTGGCCTCCTGAAATAATTAACTTTGTTTACTTTAGTCTTTGGCGTTTTTTGATTCTAAAATGGTAGAAGTACCGTTTTCAGTTTTTTCCATTAGATACAGCCAGCTCCAGTGTATTTTTCTGAATCATCAAAGAATTAACATTTCCAAAACATCTGGTATATTTCTATAAAGAAGTACTTTCAAATTGTAGTGGACCTAGATAAAGAGCATGTAGACCCACTGTTTATTTGGGCAGTGTTTTTGACATTATGCCTCTGCTGAAAGAATAATATATTTTGAAGAAATTAATATATAATTCTTTTCAATGACAATAAACAAGGCTTTATTAGTCAAATTTTGAAGCTCATTGTCCAATAATTCTGAAGAAAGAGTTAACTTCTATTCTTTGGAGAACCTTGACCTGCTACTTTTCTATTAAAAAAAAAAAACCTATAAAGTTTGGACTATAGTTGTACAAGGATCAATGTTCATTTAAGTACATTAGAAGATAAAAAAGAGTATAAAGAAAAGTGTATAGGTTATCACCCTAAAGTAATAATTGTTCCTTTTTATTGTCTGTAATATATACACAATCATAGTAGAGATGTTAAATACATGTTAACATAGCTTGTAGAGTAGACTCCTTGGAAGAATTCTAGTTCTTTTCACCTCCTGAGTGGTCAGAATAGTATTACTTAACTATTTCCTTATTGTTTTAAAAATATTTCTAATTTTCTCATTTAATTTAATATTACGTTGAGTTGCAATTCAAATTTTAGCTACAAAGAGGTAAAAATTGAAAAATTAATTCAACCCCCTTTTTCAGTATAAAACAAGTTAAACTGATTTTTTAAATTGTTTTGTTATTTTAAAATTATTTAAGTGAATCAGTCAAGTATTTCTGTATCTCAATTAGACTAATCACTTGAAACCAATTTCTTTATTCCTCAAGCTATTTATAACTACTTACTATGTGCAGAGCAGTGTAGTATACTGTGTTTAGTCTGGAAGATACTGTTATCAGATGATTTTCTAGCTGTATGACCTTGGGCAAGTTTCTTGACTGCTCCTTACTTTATCTATTAATCTATCAGATGTATAATATCATGGTCCCTCTTTCTCTTTGATTTTTTTTTGACAACAGAATTAAATGATTTATGTAAAGTATGTACCACATGTAATGATACATCATAATTATTCAATAGAAGTTTTCTGCTATTTTGACACTAGGTTCAACACTGTGGGGAATACAGAGATACATGACCTGATTCCTGCCAATAAAGGCTTACTTTCTATATTGAAGAAATCACATACATAAAGATGATAAAATATTTCCCTAATCAAAAAATACAAGACAATAATACAAAATATGACAGGTGTAAGATGCAAGTGCTAAATTGGCAGATACACTGAGCTTGAGTGATAAGTGTCAGGTTCCTATTAAATTTGAAGTTTATAAATGGAAGAGTAAAATCTGAAACTGGGATCCTCACCCAAAATTTACAAACATTGATAATGGTGATGTCAATGCATTCTTCAATCAGATTAGCCTAGCTCAATTTAGGTACTGACTTGACTTAAAGGCGAGAAAGACTTGTAAAAAGACACTATTGAAATTTTTAATCTCTAACTCCTTTCAATGAAAAAAAAATAGTATATTTTTATGAATATTTTCTGTATATAGTTTGAGTTGTTTATATGCATCATTTTGATTATAGATCTCCTGTGTTTATAGTACATAAATTACTTTGTTTTCTGAAATATTCAGTATGAAATTATAAGAAGATATCCATTTTGTTCTTTTGATTAATAAACACTTCTAGTATTCTGAAGTATCATTTAAATAGTATTTTTGGGAACAATTCTTAAGATTCACAACATGTGCTTAGCAAATGTTATACATAACCAAAGATCACTAGAAATTTTCATAGGAGAAATCGTATTCTAGAAATGGCTGCCACTGGAATCATTTTAGTTTTGGATTACTCTTTTATTTTCTTTAATTCTGAGATCATGCTGTTTTGTAACTCAGGCAAGAGTTCAACCTTTAAAAGTGGATAAGAAGATCAATAAAACTTTGTCATTAAAATAATTTGTTACTAATTTTAGTTTACTTCATTAAATTTCTATTTTATAGAATATTATCATAGCGTATGATAATATCCTATGATAATATGCTAATAAAACTTAATTTTCTAACTTTCTATCTACTAACTTGTCTATTCAGATTCTTACTATGAAATTAGTGGGGAAAATATTTTTACACAGGATGTCCCTTTAACTGCAGTCCTCAAATCATCCAGCGTGGTTGGTTAGTTTCAAAGCAAACATATGAGTGCATATTAATACATCGAATATCCATCTAATCAAATACAGGACTTCAGCAGCTCTTGATGAAATAAGAAAAAGAGATATTCTATATTTTACTACAAAATTGTTAGCTTTATTTCCTTGAAAGGACTATTTTTTATTCTGGGATTATATCTGTCTTACTTCTTAGTTATTACAATTATCCTTCTAGCTTCTGAGTTTACCAAAATTAGAACCCTGTTTATTCCTAGCCATCACCTAACATTTAAAATCTTTGGTAGTAACAAAACAAAAACATAAAGGGAGAGACTGGACTGAGGGTGTAGTAATGATGTGAATTTCCCTTTGCCTCCCCCATATCTTGAATACCTGGAGAAACCCCCAAACCAAAACAACAAATTGGCACAGTAAAACAAACCCAGTCTATTCCATTTAGTCAGAAGACTAGAACAAGGGCAGTCCAATAAGGAATATTTTTTAGAATATCTGACCACTTCATGCCATGTCACAATGGAAACAATGGTAGCCCCCTACTATAAATCAAGAATTGCTGAGTGGAGAGTAAAATTCCCCATAATCTTTCCATAAAGAAGCTAGGAATGGTTCTATTTAGTTTCTCCTTCTTGGTGGTGTCAACAGGGTCATGAAAGGAGTTGCTTTTCACCCCCACTCCATTATAAGCAGGTTTCTTTCAGAATTACCAATTTAATGGCACTTTTTTAATTTCTAATTTTATTTGAGATTTCTTGCTTTTAAATCTAGTCAAATATTTACCATTTTTAGTTATCTTTCCAAGAAACAGTTCTTAAGTTCTCTGTTCTTTCTGTTGCTATTTTATCCTTTATTTCATTATTTCTGCTCTGATTTACTTTTCCCTTCTATTAATGTTGGATTTTTCCCTACATTTCTTAATGAAAATTAGGTGGTTTAGGTTAAATCAGTGTCACACCATGGTGGATAAAGAATTAATCCAAAGTCAAAAACAAGGTACAGACAGTTGTCTATTGGCAAAAAACTCTGTGGAGAAAGGACTGAACACCAAGATGTGCCAGCACCACCATCCAACTAGTAAGGCCGTTTTACTGTGTGGGTTATGAAAAAGAAAGGGGGCAAGGTCGAGCTGTTCTTGGGATGCAGGAAATTGTGGGTGGCTAATCTTGCTTGGGCACAGGATGTCTGCCAGCCTTGGTGCTACAGGTGTCAGCAGGTGGAAGTCTGTGGGGAACATTTGCTGGATCTTTGATGCCTGTCTAGCTGTCTGGAGAACTGCAAGAGGTCTCCATGCTGCTGGTGAAAGTGCAGTTATATGAAAATATTTTCTTCTGTAAATGTTCTCTAGCTTCTTTATGTTCCCTCCTCTTGAACTTTGTGTCCAATTAATAGATAGGGAAAAGGTCCATTGCCTGTGGCTGCTTTGAGCTGACCAGGGTCATAGAATTGGCCCTAATATGGATGGATGTTCTCTTCAGGAAAGCTTGGTAAGTATACTATCTGAGGGCAAGGGCAATGGTGACCATGCTTTTGTATGAAGTTCATTAGGAACGTAATTACACAGGGTCTTATTAGTAAGAGCAGTACAGCAAGGAAATGACCAAGGAAAGGAGATATCCTCTGAAACAACAGCTATATATTTAGTTTCCACTGTACCCAGTCCCATCCCCATTGTTTGTATTTTTCTTGGTCCCCCTTCATGGCCACAATGATTTTGTCTAAGGAGTTCACCACCTGTCATTGACACAGAAGCAACTTTCCTCCTAGTAACATTCATTGCACAGACCCTCCCTGACTGGCAATGAGGTCCAGAATGCTTCAGCTTGTAATAACACCGCACTAGTGAATTTAATTGTCTTTGTACTGTTTGCACAGACGAAGCTATTTCTAACACTTATTGGCTCAGGAAAGTTCTCTAATTTTGATTGAGGGAGGAGCCGAATCCTTGGGAGGAACTGAAAAGGTTTTCTCCATGGCAGCTGAAATGAGCAGGACCAGAAAAAGGAAACTGGGGGTGGGTGAGGAAGGAAACTAGTGCTGGGACAGTACAAGCTCAGCATGGAATCCTGTCTTTCAGTCTTAGAGCCAAAAAGAGCATCTTCAAATCGTAACTGGACTTCAGTGGTAAGACACAGTTTATCTGTTGGGCAATCCCAAGAGAAAATTCAGTTTACGGTGGTAAGGGAGGCAGGACTTGGCAGCGCTTTTGTGAGTCAAAGTGGAAGAAACTGTGAAAGACTCACCTCCTTTTAGATGTCTGTCTGCCCTAATTTTCTCCATGAGGTTTTAATTTTGCCATACTACCTTTTAGTTGGGCCAAGGAGGGATGTCTGGTCGATAGATAAGGAAGGAATTTTTGAAGAAAATTCCTTCATCAAAATGTTAAGTCTGTTGTGCACTATGCATGGACAATAAATTAATACGAAGTTAAATGCAAGGCATAGCCAGCTGTTTATTGACAAAAAACTCTCTGAGGGGAGAGGGCTGAACAGAAGAGATGCCAGTGCTGCCACCTTACTAATAAGCCCTTTAAACATATGGGTAATGAAAAGGGGGCAAGGTCGGGTTGTTCTTGGGATGCAGGAAATTGTGGGTGGTTAATCTTGTTTGGGCACAGGATGTCTGCCAGCATTAGTACTGCAGGGTGTCAGTAGGTGAAAGTCTAAGGGGAACATTTGCTGGATCTTTGATGCCTGCTTAACTGTCTAGGGAGCTGCAAGAGGTCTCCATTCTGCTGGCGAAAGTGCAGTTATGAGAAACATGCAAGTCTTTTCTATAAGTCTTTTCTAGTTTCCTTCCAGTTTAATTGAGATTTTTCTTGTCTCTTGAGATAGGCATATCTCTAAGAATTCCCTTCTTAGTATGTTTATTTTGTGTTTGTTTTGTGATCTAGATTATGTAGCAAAAAAGGGAAATTCATTCACTGTTGGTGGGGACATAATTTGGTATAGCTTCCATGGAAAACAGTATGGAGATTCATTAAAAGATGAAAAATGGAAATATATGATCAGTAATACCTCTTCTAGGTATTCCTCTGAATATCAAAATACTGTTCTAAAAAGATGTATGCACCCATGTGTTTATTAGCTGCGTTATTCAGAGTAATTAAAGTATGGTAAATAAATAAATATTTAATATATTAAATATATTAGGTATTTAACATAAATACCTGCTAATTGATAATTGAATAAAGCAAATATATTTAAACTCAGTTATTAACTAGTACCTTTTGGAACAATATGGTCAGAACTTGAAGTGATTATGCTAAGAAAAATAAATTGTGGAGCATAAATAACCAAGGAAAAACAGCTAGTAAAGCACAACAGAAGAACTCAAAATGCTGAAAAACACGGTGGTTAACATAGAAGAGGATAGGGAAAGCAGAGGGAATAAGGGGGTTATATATGAGTGGATGATAGTTTGGTGGCAGGGGAGATTTGATGGTGGGTAAGTTACTCATGTGTGCATATTTAAATATGAAACTCTACTCCTAAAATTATATAATGATGTAAATATGTGGTAAATTAATAAAATTTAATTAACAAAATGAAAATATGTGAATGAAGAAATTAAATATAAAAGTATGGAGGAAATAAAAATCTGTTTACTGAAAAATATCAGACAATGATAAAATATATATTGAAGACACAAACAAAAATATTCTCTGCTTATGGATTTATGTTGTTAAAATGTATGTATTGTAGTCATGTACTCATCTACCAAATCTCTGCCATCCCCATCAAAATGTCAATTTCTATTTCAAAGAAATAGAAAATACAATATTAAAATTTGCTTCCTTCTGATGTGAACTTTTTTTTTGGCAGTAGCAGTGACTTGTGGAACCCTAAAGGACCTCAAAGAACTAATCAGTCTTGAGAACAGATATGGAGAAATCATAACCCTTGATTTTAATCAATATTATAAAACTGTAGTGATCAGTATTGTGTTATACTGATATCAAACCAGACATAGATCTATGAAATAGAGCAGAGACCCTAAAAGCAAAATCACACATATATGGTCACTTAATTATGACATATGATTCAAGTATATGCAGCGCAAAAAGAACAATATCTTCAATAAATAGTCTTTGGAAAATTGGACACCACATGATAAAGACTAAAACTAGATCATTATATTTTACACACAATTAACTGAAAATGGATTAAAAGTTAATGTAAACCTCACACTCATAGGAGATATGAGTGGTAAGTGATTTATTGTTAGTGTAGGTGATGGATTTTTGGATATGATTTGCAATAGCAAGGGAAATAAAAATAAAGAGGCATGTCTGCATCAAACTAAAAGACTTCTTCACAGCAAATGAAATCAACAAAAAGAAAAGTCAACTTACAAAATGGAAGAAAATATTTTAAATCATATATCCTATAAGAAGTTTGTAGCCAAGATATTTAAAGAACTCATACATCTCTAAAATAAAAAAAGCAAAAACCTAAAAACCAACTGCTGTGCCACCATGCCAGGACAGGTCAATGTTTGCTGATTTATTACATTCAGTGTGATTATAATGCTGAGACAGGGGATCATCTACACAGGCATGCAGACAGAGGGAGAAAAAGTTTTAACTCTGAGAGAGGAGGAACAGCAACTCTTCACTTTCTAGCCCATTTTACACTGTTAAGAGCTATAGGCACACAACAGGTACACTGTTGCAAATCCAAGACCCACCTTTTGTTTGTCAATATTTCTTTTTTAAAAATTTTGCTGCTTACATATTTATATATGTGTATATATGTATACATATGTTTACATTTATACACACTACATCATTGTATTCCCCAGTGAAATCAGGTCAAAATAGGGCAGAAGCCTCCAACCAACAAGCCAAGGGAAAAAAAGTTGTGCCTTTAAAATGCAGATTCTGCTACCCAGATTCTTACCATCTGTGAGTAACAGTTGCCAGTCAAATGAAATTTAACAACAGGGTTTTATTAACAAGAAAAATTGTCCAGGAAAACAGAAAGTCCTTAAAGCCACAAGTGACCAGTTATCTTCCCTCAGTCACCATTTTTAGTCCCAAAGATCCAAAGACACATGTCCAAGATAGTACCCCTTTGCCCCTCCAAACCTGAGGCAGGCATTCTGGAAAATCCAGTCTTTTCCATCTTCTTTTTGCTTCTTCTCCAGTATCCCAAACTGCTCAGCTTCTCCAAGGTTCTTTAAATTTTCCTTTTTTACAGGCCTGCCTTTGGTGGCATCTGGCCACATTCACCAGGCCTGCCCTCAGCAGCCCCTGGTCACTCCCAACCTTCCATTCTGGCATCCAACTCCACAACAGCTACTCTTCTGCCAGCCACTCTCCCAACATGGATCCTCGCCACCACCAGCTCACTCTTCCAGGGGGCTTTGCCAAGTGGGACCCCTCAGGCTCCTCTTTATCAGCTCACCATTTCTTGTGCCTCTCACACCCCTCTCTTTCGCTCATCTTTTAATCTCCTTTTTCATGCTCCCCCTCTGTTCCTGAAAACCAGAGGCTCCAATTTCCCCTCACACACCCTCCTGGTGATTCATTTTCTCTTTTGGCCTTGAAACAATGGGGGGGGGGTGGCTGCTAGTTTCGCATATTCACTAGTTTAGGCCATTCTTAACCTCTGTGTTTTTTTAAACATAGCTAATGGCAGCAATGACTAAATTTTATGAACAAATAGCACTGCCCATGTTGGCATCACAACTTCACCAGGGTTCTCACATCACCATATCATCAGTGAAATGTCATATTTCAAGTTTACGGACTCTCCTTTATGTGGAGGGCAAAACACATACTGATTTTGAATCATTTTCCCCACACCAACTCAATGAAAACTGATCTAAGATTCAAGCAGATATTTTCTAAAGTATAGAGATAGCTTACAAACACAGAACAGGATGCTTAAAATAACCAATCATCAGGGAAATGTAAATCAAAACCACAATGAAATATCACTTCACAACTGTTATTATGGTTATACAGAAGACAATAACAAATGTTGTCAAGAAGTTGATATAAGGAAATCCCATTATATTGTTGGTGAGAATATTAGCAGGTACAGCCACTATGGAAATCTATATGGAGAATCCTCAAAAAATTAAGAGTGGAATTACTACTTGATTCAACAATTCTGTTTCTGGGTATTTTCCCAAAGAAAAAAGAATAGTATTTTGAAAGGATATATGTACCCCTATGTTCATTACAGCATTATTTACTATAGGAAAAACATTATTTACTGTAGGGAACAACCAATTGAAAGTAATTATAATCAAGCAGACACAAATATAAATGTCCAAATACTATATAACCAGCAACTGCACTCTTGTAAATATTTTCAGACAGATGAAAATATGTTCATGTAAAAATCTTAAACAAATGTTCATAGGAGCTATTGAAATATTGCTGTAGAATCCCCAAACTGAAAACTGCCAAAAACATACCTTAATAGGTGAATCTTAAATAAAGTGTAGTACATTCACAGATGTACCAGAAAGACACAAATTCTTACAACCAAAATCTTAAAGTCATTATATTGTATGAAAAAAAGTCAATGCCAATGGGTCACATGATCTATCATTCAATTTAAATTATATTGTATTTTCAAAGTGTCAGATTGCAGAAGTGATGAACAGCTTAATGGCTACCACTATTTATGAATGAGGAAAAAGGTGGCTGTACTTATAAAAAGATAACACAAGGGGTTCTTAAGGTATTGGTACAGTTAATTTCTTGACTGTAGTAGTTATACAAACATAGACTTCTGGTAAATGCATAAATCTACACATACACACAAGTAAGAGCAGTTAAAATAAGAAAGCTGAATAAGATTTGTATTAATGTTAGTTTTCTGGTTTTAATCTTATGTTACAGATTTGTAGGCTCTTTAGTAAGAATTGGTTAAAGGGCATATGGGATATCTCTGTATATTTTTTTAAAAGGAACTTATAATTTTAGAATTAAAAGAAAATTAAACAAATGTCAGCAACAAAAAAACTTTTTTTTTATAAAATACTGGGGGTAGAACTTAGTAGTTGGTGTTTTAATATTTTATATCCTGATAAAATAAAATATTAGCATTCCCATATTTGTCTCTACAATGTAGTTTTTGCAATGTTGCTATCTTAAAAATCTTAAATACCTGGAATCATTGAAATAAATTATGCCAGAGAGGCTTTTGGAAAGAGTTAAGAATGGAAGAATTAAAGGGAAGCAGAAAAATAAGTTTGCAGATTCTTTATTTGTGTCTTTCACACTTTTGCACTATTTCAAGAAAAACAATCACAGGATAAAATATAATAACATAAAAATAAAATCACTTTTCACTTTGTTGTAGCTAAGCTGTAGTTTATCTATAAATCATCAAAGCTGTGTCACCATAAGTAAGCATTGATTCAGAAGGGTTACATTTCAGGGGTTACAGTGATACTGTTCTCTTGGGTAAAAGAAACTTGAATAAAACCAAAGATACCATTTGAGTGTTTTTGAAACTGATTTTTATAAAATGGAAATTTTGATGGAATATGACATTTTTGTATATATATATCTTTTTTACTCAATTATGCCATATTGAACAAGAACACCTAGAAAGAGCTTTAGAGAAGTCAAGTTAGTGGGTACAAAATGGATAACTATGACATACACAGTGACTCAGCGCATTCCCTACAACATCATAGATATAATATTATCATTCCTTAACGTAAAGTGTATTCTATTTAAAATTATTGGCAAATCTGAGTATTTTTTCATGTACTTTTGTATTAACAACCTTGAAATTTATTTTGTGAATTTCCTGTTCATTGTATTCCTTTTTAAATAAATATTAAAAAAATTATATTACTTAAAATCTCTTTGAAACAAATATTCCCTTGTTATTTTATTTTTATTATTGATTGCACACATATATATCTGTATATATATACATGAACAGATATACATTTTACATCATTGTCTACCCTGAGGTTCTCCCATGAATGATCACAACCTTTTTGTGCCCTCTTCCTCCCATTTTATTCCTCCTCTCCCTGTTTCACTCTATTATGGGATCCCATCTCAGAGATGAGAAACTTGTAATTTAAACCTTTTACAAGTTAAGCTCTTTGCCTCCTGCAGGAGGAACAACCTGGGAGCTGACCTGAGAAATCAGGGGACCCTAGGGGCATAGCTCCCCAGACCCCAGGTGTAGGAGTGCTGAAGTCATGAACTGCATCATTATTAAGAAAGATTTGGGGGCCCAGTCGTCAGATTCTTTATTTTAATTAAATTCTCTGTGAAAAGAATCATTGGAACGCTAGTAAAGAGCTCAAGGCAAGGAGAACTTGATAAACTAGATAAGCTTTACAGCCAATGAATAATCTTGGGTGACCTGTAACCAACTTAGTTATCATGATTCCCTAAAAATGATTGCTTAGGAATGTTTAGTAGTATCTAATGATAATCTATTTTCTGTTAAGATATTGATTTTTGTCTTCCACTGAGATATTGCCCTCACGCGCTCATGATATTGCCCTCACGCGCTCATTCCTGTCTCTCACTGAGATAATGCCCTCACGTACTCATGAAATGCCTCTCCTCATGGAATGTTGAAGTAACTCGTTTAAACAATATAAAAGCAGCCTGAAAATCTAAAATAAACCAGCAGATTCTACTGCTCACTGAGTTCGTGTCTGTGTCCATCATTCGCCGGCCTGTGTTTTTCCTGTCAATCTGAAGCCTGGTACTTAGCGGTCTCTTCCTTGCACGGCTGGTCCGTGGCACTCTATATTTCAGTTCTTTATTCTTGACAGTTTTATATTTTACTGCATGTTCGTCTGTTTATTTACTTTCCCAAAATCCCTCGTCTGAGTGAGACCATCTCGTATTTTTCTTTTGGGTTTATTTCCACTAAGATGACTACTTCTAGCTCCATCCATGTTGCTGCAAATTACATGAGGTTGTTTTCTTTGATTGAATATTAATTTTCCATTGTGAAAAAATACTACATCTTTTTCAGTCATTCATTAGTTTGGGGGCATTTGGGTTGTTTCCATATCTTGGTAATGGTAAATAGTGCTGCAATAAATATGCACATACAGGTGTCCTTATGAATTAGTGTTTTTGTATCCTTTGGGTAAATTGCCAGTAGTGGGATTGCTGGGTGGAATGGTAGCTCTACTTTCAATTGTTTGAGGGTCCTCCACACAGCCTTCCATAGTGGCTGGATCAGTTTGAACTCCCACCAGCAGTGTAAGAGTTTTCCTTTTTCTCCATATCCACACCAGCACTTGTTGCCCATTTTTTTATATGGGACATTCTTACTGGTGTAAGATTTTATCTCAATGTCATTTTGATTTGCCTTTCCCTGACTATTAGTGATATGGAGCATTTTTTAACATGCCTATTTGCCACCTGTATTTCTTCTTTGGAGAAGTATCTTTAGTTTTTCTCCCAATTTTTTTGTTTACATTTTATTGTTTGCAATTATATATCTAAACACACACACATACATACATATATACATATATTGCATCATTGTCTACCACAGTGCTCTTCTATCACCTTACCACCCGTGCACCATCTTAATTTTTTGTTTTCTCCTCTGCCCCCATTCTCTCTCCTCTCCCTCTCTTGTTCTATACTTTAGTTCTGTTGGCAGTTTTAAATTTTTCTTAAGCATTTGCTTGTTTGTTTTTCCAATATTCCTCAAATAAGTGAGACCATCCCATATTTTTCTTTTAATTTCTGGCTTGTTTCCACTAAGATGATTCCTTCTAGCTCCATCCATATTGCTGCAAGTGACATGAATTTGTCTTATTTAATTAATGCATAACATTCCATTGTGTAAATATATCACATCTTTTCCAGACATTTGTCCGTTTAGGGGCATTTGGGTTGTTTCCATATGTTGGCTATTGTAAATAGTGCTACAATAAACATGTGAGTACAGGTGTCCTTATTAACGAGTGTTTTTGTATCCTTTGGGTAGATTCTTAGTAGTGGGATTGTTGGGTTGAATGGTAGTCCCATTTTCAGTTGTTTTGAGGGTCCTCCACACAGCCTTTCAGAGTGGCTGGACCAGTTTGCCCTCCCACCAGCAGCGAAAAAGTGTTCCTTTTTCTCCACATCCATGCCAACACTTGTTGCCCTTTTTTTAAAAAAAATGGGCCATTCTTACTGGTGCAAGATGGCTTCTCAGTATGATTTTAATTTGTATTTCCTTGACTATTAGTAATGTGGAAAATTCGTTCACATGCCTATTTTTTTCTTTTTAAAAAATTTATTTATATATAAATTTCACATCTTTTTAATCTCAGGGAATCACCCTCCCCCCCTCCCCACCGTTCCCCCTTTCCCCCTGTCCCAAGTTGTGTGCTTCATTTTGATGAATAGCATGTTTTACTCTTCCTCATGGTTTTTGTTTATTTTTTTCCCAATATCCCGTATATGAGTGAAACCATTTGGTTTCTGTCTTTTTCTTTTTGACTTGTTTCTGATAATATAATTTCTTCTAAGTACATCCATATTATCATAAAATCATCAAATTTGTCATTTTTAATTGATGAGAAATATTCCATTGTGTATATATACCACAGTTTTTTTTCCATACAGTCATCTGTTTGGGGGCATTTAGGTTGCTTCCAAGTCCTTGCTATTGTAAATAGTGCTGCAGTAAACATCCAAGCACAGATGTCCCTTTGTACACATATTGAGGTCTTTTTTTGGGTTAGATTCCCAAGACAGCAATTGCTGGGTCAAATGGTAGTTCTATTTTCATTAATTTGAGGGTCTTCCACACAGATTTCCATAGTGGTTGGACCAGTTTGCATCCCCACCAGCAATGTAAGAGTGTTCCTTTTTCACATCCACACCAGCACTTGCTGTTACTCATTCTTTGGATGTGGGCCATTCTTACTGGTGTAAGGTGGTATCTCCTTGTGGTTTTGATTTGCATTTCCCTTACTGCTAATGACATTGAACAGTTTTCATGTGCCTGATGGCCATTTTTATTTCCTCTTTGGAGAAGTGTTTTTTAAATTTTCCACAATTTTTGATTGGGCTTCTTGTTTTGCTTCTGTTTAGTTGTGTGAGTTTCTTGTGGATCTTTGTTATTAAACCCTTATTACTCTTGTGGAGAGCAAAATTGTTTCCTAACAGTTGGGCTTCTTTTTGTTTTTTTGGTTGTCTCTTTTGCTGTACAGAAACTTTTTGGTTTGATGTAGTCCCATCTGTTTAAGTTTTCCTTCATTTTTTTGCCATCTGTAGATGTATCCAGAAAGGGATTTCTGAATTGTAATTCGTGGAGAGTTTTGCCCAAGTTTTCCTCTATGTAATTTATGGCTTCATGTCTGACATCTAGTCTTTTATCCATTTTGAATTGATTTTTGTACATGGTGTGAGGGAGTTGTCTTGGTCCATTTTTTTTGTATGTCTTAGTCCAATTTTCCCAGCACCATTTATTGAAGAAGCTATCTTTGTTCCAATGTAAGTTTTTCACTCTTTTGTCACAGATTAGTTGGCTATATATGTGTGGTTTTATTTCTGGGACTTAATTCTGTTCCAGTTGTCTGATTGTCTGTTTTTATACCAGTACCAAGCTGTTTTAATTATTATGGCTTTGTGGTATAGTTTGAGGTTTGGAATTACAATACTTTTGTTTTCTTTTTTTCTGGTCAGGAGGCTTTTTCATATTCAAGGTCTTTTGTTATTCTATATGAATTTCAGTAATTTTTGTTTTATCTTTTTAAAAATGTCATTGGGAATTTTATTGGGATTGCATTGAATTTGTAGATTGCTTTTGGTAGGATGGCCATTTTGAGGATATTATTTCTTCGAATCCATGAGCACAGAATGGCTTTTCATTTCCTTATGTCTTTTTATCTCTTTTAGCAGTGTTCTAAAGTTTTCTTTGTATAGTTCTTTCAAGTGTTTTGTTAGGTTTATTCCCAGGTATTTTTTTGTTGTTGTTGCAATGGTAAATGGGATGGTTTTCCTGATTTCTTCTTCTATTTGACTTTTTTGTGTATGGAAAACTACCAACTTCTGTATGTTGATTTTGTATCCAGCTACCTTACTGAACTGGTTTATTATTTTAAGCAATTTTTCTGTGGATTTTTTTGGGTTATCTATATAGAGGATCATGTCATCAGCATATAAAGATAACTTCTGTTCCTCTTTACATATTTGTATCCCTTTTATGTCTTTCTCTTGTCTTATTGCCCTAGCTAGAGCTTCCAGTAAAATTTCCAGTTAAAGGGTAGTGGGGAGAGTGGGCATCCTTGCCTGGTTCTAGATCTTAATTGGAATTTTAGCTTTTCCTCATTTAGTTGATGTTTGCCATAGGTCTGTCATAGATGACTTTTATTATGTGAGGTAATTTCCTTTAATCCCCAGTTTTTCAAGGGTTTTTATCATGAATGAATGTTGGACTTTGTCAAATGATTTCTCTGTGTCTATTGATATGATCATGTGGTTTTTGTTTTTCTCTTTTTTGATGTGGTGTATTATGTTAATTGATTTCTGGATGTTGAATCATCCTTGTGCCCCTGGGATAAATCCTACTTGATCATGGTGAATAATGCTTTTTATGCATCATTGGATTTGATTTGCCAGGATTCTTTAAAATTTTGCATCTGTGTTCATTAGGGAAATTGGTTTATAGTTTTCTTTCTTGGTGTTACCATTATTTGGTTTTGGTATGAGTGTGATGATTGCTTCATAGAATGTGTTTGGCAGTTTTCCTTCTT
Organism: Uropsilus gracilis; assembly: GCA_004024945.1. NCBI lineage: Eukaryota > Metazoa > Chordata > Mammalia > Eulipotyphla > Talpidae > Uropsilus > Uropsilus gracilis. Next base: position 38,514 of record PVHY01009429.1, on the reverse strand, counting down.
TCTCAGTTTTTTTGGATAAGGTTTAGTAATGCAGGCATTATTTTATCTTTGAATGTCTGGTAGAATTCACTTGTAAAGCCATCAGGTCCTGGGCTCTTGTTTTTAGGTAGAGTTTTGATGACTGCTTCAATTTTGCTGCCTGTGATTGGTTTATTTAAATTTTCCATATCTTCTTTGTTCAATTATTGACAGTTGTATCTTTCTAAGAATCTACCCATCTCATCCAGATTGCATTTATTTCCATATAGTTTTTCATAGTAATCTCTTATCCTTTGGATTTTTTTTTGTATCTGTTGTAATTTCTCCTTGTTCATTTGTGATTCTGTTTATATGAATTTTCTCTCTTCTTTTCTTTGTGAGCTTTGCAAGGGGCTTATCAAATTTATTTACTTTTTCAAAGAACCAGCTTTTAGTTTTGTTGATCTTCTGGATAGTCTTTTTGGTTTAAAGTTTATTTCTTCTTTTATTTTTGCTATCTCATCTTCTGCTGGGTTTTGGTCTCTTTTGTTGCTCTTTTTCTAATTTTTCTAGTTGGTTGATTAGATTGTTTTTTTGGTTAGTTTCTTGGGTTTTGATATAGGCCTGCATTACTCTGAACCTTCCTCTTAGATATGCTTTTGCTGCATCCCATACATTTTGGAAAGCTGTGTCTTTTTGTTGTATGTTTTGAAGTAAGTTTTAATTTTTTCTTTAATTTCTTCATTTACCCATTCTTCATTTAGTAGCATGTCGTTCAGTCTTCAAGTGATTGATGTTCTTCATGCTTTCTTTTCATTGTTGATTTCTAGTTTGATACCTTTATGGTTCTGAGAAAAAAGTTGGTATTATTTTAATCTTTTTGTATTTATTCATGTTTGCCTTGTGGCCTAGTATTTGGTCAATTTTAGAGAATGATCCATGCGCATTTGATAAGAAGGTACAGTCTTTTCCGTGTGGGTGTAGTGTCCTGTAGATATCTATTAGGTCCATTTTGTCTAGGTCTTCTTTTAAGGCTTTTGTGTCCTTGTGTAGCTTTTGTTTTTTTATCCGTCCTTTTTTGAGAGTGGCGTGTTGAAGTCTCCTACCACATATGTGTTTTCTTCAATATTTTTTTCAGTTCTCTTAGTAGCTGGCTTATAAATCTTGGTGCACATTCATTTGGTGAGTATATGTTGATAATTGTTATTTTTTTTGGTTGGTTGGCCCTTGAACTATTAGGTAGTGACCTTCTTTATCCTTTGTCAGTTTTTTTTATTTTGAAATTTGCTTTGTCTGCTATAAGAATGGCTACCCCTGCTCTTTTGGAGGGCCATTTGCTTATAGATTTGTTTTCCATCATTTTGCCTTCAATCTATGCTTGTCTTTTGGGTTTAGATGTGTTTCTTGGAGGCAGCACAATGTTGGGTTCTGTCTTTTAATCCAGTCTGCAACTCTGTGTCTTTTGATTGATGAGTTCAGCCCATTCACATTTAGAGTAATTATTGATGTTTGAGTTTCTAACATTTGGTTCCTGGTGGTCATTTGGGATTCTGTTTTAGTTTCTTCTTTCTTTTCTTGTGATTATTCATTCTTCTTAATTTTCTGTGGGTTTTGGTCTTAGGACTTCTTGCAGGAGTTCTTGGAGTGGGGGTTTGGTGGTAGAAAATTTCAGGAGGCTTTGCTTGTCTGAGAAAGTTCTAATTTTTCTTTCATAAAGGAAGGACAGTTTTGCTGGGTAGAGTATTCTTGGCTGGCACTTTTTTTTCTTGGAGTGTTTTGAAGATGTGGCCCCATGCTCTCCTTGCTTGGAGTGTTTCTTCTGAGATATCTGAGGTCAGTCTAATCTGTTTTCCTTTGTAGATTATTTGTTTCCTCTCTCCCATTATTCTCACAATTTTTTTCTTTGTCTTTGACTATTGGAAATTTTACTATCATGTATCTTCTTTCATTAAAGTATTTTGGTGTCCTTTTTGCTTCCTGTATGTCTATTTTCATTTCTTTCTTCAGATAAATGAAATTTTCCTCCATTATTTCATTGAAAAGTCTTTCAGATCCTATATCTTTCTCTTCTCCTGGGATTCCAATTACTCTTATATCTGTTTTCTTTAGGGTATCTGACATATCTCTGATTTTTCTTCTGTCTTCTTGTTTTGTTTTTCTCTCTCTTTCTCTTTCTTCATCCTTTCTACTTCTATATTATTGTGCTGATTTGTTCTTCTATTTCTTGTAATCTGCTTTCCTGACTTTTCCCTGCATTGCTGATCTCTTTTTTTGCTCTTTTTATATACTGTATCTACTGCAGCTTCTTATTTAGGGTTTTAGTTTCATATTTCTGTTCATCAATGATATTGCGCATTTTACTCATTATTTTCTATATTTTTCTGCTACTTATTTTAGTTCATTGAAATCTTCTAACATCTTGTTTTCCCTTTTCCCGCCTCTTCCTTGGCTTCTTTGAGTGCTTTTATCAGGTTGATTCTGAATTCTTTGTCTGACATATAAAGCATTTCTTCCATGCCATTCACATTGGTTTTTACAGATTGTTTATCCTTTGGTGGTGAATTATTTTTCTTAGGGCTTGCTTGAGTATTTGCATTCTTCTTCTTCCTTCTTTCCTTTCAGACTTGCTCTATATACTGTGTAACTACTGCTCTATTATTAGATGACATGTTGAAGCCTGTCTAATTGTGGTTAATTCTGCCTTTGTGTTTTTGCTGCTGTGGTGATTATATCTTGTTTCTGTTGGCTATTTTGTGCAACAAGTTCCTTTTCAGAGAGTGGATGTGGTGAGTAAATGTGATTTCTATTGTATTTTCTATCTTTTTTTTCATTGTTTCTCCTCTTTTAGATTGATGGGTCTTAAAATATTTTTTAATGCCTCCAAGTGTCTTGGGCTTGTCATATAAACCTTTTTGACTGGGGTATCTTGAGCAGTGAGTGTCCTTGGGTAGTGAGTGTCCTTGGTTCTCTAGTCTGCACCAGTGCCACTCAGTGGTGCTGGTGCTTCTGGGTTGCTTGGGTGTGGGTTTTTTGCTGCCAAGTTGGATTTCCCTAGGCCAATAAAACTCAGTCCATGCCTCAGTCTGAATAGCAGAGGCCCATTCATTTGTAAAGCTCGTGGCCCCACCCTATGTCCCAATTGCATTACCTTAGCAACTGGAAGTAGTCTGGTGCTGCCTGGAGCCCTCACCTTAGCCCTAACGTGTTGCTGGGGTGTGGGCTTTTTGCTGCCAAGTTGGATTTCCCTGGACCAGACCATTATTTAATTATTAGAGAATTAAAGAAAACCTTGTTATGGGGGTTATTTCACTGACAACCTACCATGTGCTGAGCAAATAAGGAGGCACTGGGTTGTAAGCAGGCACTGGATTGTAAGCAGTGAAAAAATTCCTTTTAAAAAAACCCAATATCTATGTTTTGATTGCACATATATGCACACATATACATACATATATATTACATTGTTGTTTATCCCAATATTCTCCAGTCACCTTATCACCTGTGTACCTTCTTTATCCTTGTTCCCTCCCCCTCCCTGAATTTTACTCTCTTCCTCCCTCTCTTAATCTATGCTTCAGTTCTCTAGGCAGTTTTAAATTTTTCTTCTCTGTTTGTTTTCCTTATATACCTCATATAAATGAGACCACCCCATATTTCTCTTTTTCTTTCTGTCTAATTTCTACTAACATGATTCCTTCTACCTTAATCCATATTGCTGCAAAATGGCATGTTTGTCTTCTTTGATTGATACATAATATTCCATTGTGTAAATATGCCCCAACTTTTTCAGTCATTCATCACTTTTGGGGGCATTTGGGTTGTTTCCATATCTTGGCAATTTTAAATAGTGTTGCAATAAATATGTGCATACAGCTGTCCTTATGAATAAGTGTTTTTGTATCCTTTGGGTAGATTCCTAGTAGTGGGGTTGCTGGGTAAAATGGTAGTTCTAATTTCAGTTGTTTGAGTGTTCTCTACACAGCCTTCCATAGTGGCTGGAGCAGTTTGCACTTCCACCAGCTCATAAATGGATAACAGACTTGGATGTAAGGCCTGAAACCATAAAATACACACAGGAAAATTTGGGAAAAATCCTCCATGAATTACCTTTCAAAAATCCATTTTTGGAAGTATCTACAGCTGGCAAGAAAATAAGGAAAACATAAACAGCTGGGACTACATCAAACTAAAAAGCTTCTGTACAGCAAAAGAGAAAATAACCAAAACAAAAAGAAACCCAACCAACTGGGAGATAATTTTTGCCTTCATACAAGTGATAAGGGTGTGATAACAAAGATACACAAAGAACTCACACAACTTATCAAAAATAAACAAAAATCCCAGTCAAAAAATAGGGAGAAGATCTAAAAAGACAGTTCTTCAAAGAGGAAATACAGATGACCAATAGGCATATGAAAGAATTCTCCACATCACTAACAATGAAATAAAAATCAAAACCACACTGAGATATCATCTTACACCAGTAAGAATGGCCCATATAAAAAAAAATGGACAATGTCCATGCAGATGTGGAAAAAAATGAACACTATTACAAAAAGTCCTGTTTTAATGGGATGTAAACAATAATAAATAGTATTAATAAAAATGTACTTTGAAGTAGTAGGTGTTATAAGTGCTATAGAGACAAATGAAGGAATGCATATAGCTATTATTAGAGTAAAGGGAGATTGTATTATGTGAATATAATATGCATTAAATTGGGAATAAAATTAATCAATATAATATTTTATTTTAGAAGATAATTTTGTTCTGTTTATATAAAATTATAGATTATAGCAATAGTAAAAGCTTTATATATCATGCATTTAATCATAAATACTGGCTTTTTAAGGGCATATTTAAATGTGTAGGGCTTACTTAACTGATAGATTTGTGTTATTATTAGCCATCATTTTTTGTTAGTTTTCATACTTCCATATTATGAAGCTTATTTACTTTCCTAAATTTCTACCTGATTTAATTTGGCATGTATAAATTTTTATTACAACAATTAAGCTAGCAAACTTGCTAAATAACCTTATTTTTGTACAAATCAAGTTGCTATCTTCCTACCTGTATTATGTGAATTTTTTTGCTTGTAAAATAAAATATGAACTTTATGCCCATTCTTTTCATCTCCTATTAGATACCATCTTAAAGTGTTTTCAGGCCGTGCCAATAAATGATAACATTTTGTAAAATTTGATAAGAATGTGAAATATATTATTGTATCTATTCAAGTAATCTTATTTTTATATTCTAAGATCAGCACAGTGATCGTTATCTATTTTAAATTTATGAGTGAAAATTTTGGTATATACCAAAGGAAGAGTGTATGCAAACTGACCTTAATTTTATAATTCTGACAATTTCTTTCAGTCTTCTCTGGGTCAATGTAAGCACGAGTAAGTCCTTATGATTTAATACTTGCCTCAAGAACCTTACAGAATAAAGAAATGTTTGCTCTCTCTGCACATTTATTAAACTGTTTGGTTTCATCAGTAATATTAGTATGATGTGTTTAATTTCTAAAATCACTCATGTTTGCCTTTTGAACAGTTGAGTTTGCAAATATAGCCTATTATAAATGAATGATACTATATAAATCACTGAGTGAAAATATAGATTGCACATGTTGCCACTTTAGCAAATTATGAAATTGAATTCCAATTAAATTACTCAATATATAACAAAGCACTCTACAAATTGTTAAACACTGTAAAAACACTAGAATTTAGTTTAAAAATTTGATATCTGTTATCACATTTTAAATGGAAATGAAACAGATTATTTTAGGGAACTATGCTTCAGTCATTTGAAAAAATGTGCCAGAATTCAGTGTCTGATTTATCCAACATTATTAAATGTTTGTCTTTTAAAAATTGAATTATACACTTTAATAATTTTCAGTAACTTGTCCACACAATGTCTTTAGAAAATAATTATACTAACTTCCGATTTGTAGACATATACTGGCATCTAGAAAAATTTACAATTTCTAAAACATAACAGGAGATTGATTTTACTAAAAAATAAGATAGTACTAAGTTATTATTCTAAATAATAAAAGTATTCACTCTACATCAATTTTTACATTTAAATTCAAGCAGATAGTCTTATTACTTTGAAACTACTTTTCTGGAGACATTCATATTACTACTTCTTCCTCAACAAATGGAGTTCTGTAGAGGATTCCCTAAAGGAGGGTAAAAGATAGTCCAAGTCTGCATTTTATTTATTCTTATTTTTTATCTATTTTCTTATCCTTTATTTTCCTTTTTCTTCTCGCTGATATACATCGTTCCTGCACCCCCCGCCTCAAAGATACTGTTTTCAGTTAATAGTTGCAAAGTCTCTGGCAGTTACAAAGCCTCCAAGACTTTGGAGAATTGTATTATTTTCTCTGATTGCATGTCTTGACAATTGTAAGAGATAACGGGATATTTTTAACAATGGAGTCTGACCAGTACATCTTGGTTTTCCCTATTTCTCTTCTACATACACCAGGCATTCCTATATGCATAGGTATTATTACCACAAGAGATAATTTCCTCAAAACCATCAATGTCTTTAAGTAGAAATGTTCTCTAAATGCATGCATTTGTGAATTTATTGATTCATTCAACAAATATTATGAGCACCTATTTTATGGCTAACACCATACTATGCACAGTATATATATCTGTGAACCATGAAGTTCCTGGGTTTATGGAAACAGCATTCAAGGAGAGGACTAAAGGTACATGCAGGGGTGAGCTTCACTCTGGTGATTTACCTCCTTCACATAGTAACAACTAGTTTACAGCAAAACACAACTAATAACTTCTTAAATAAAAGCATACTATTGCAACACACATTACAAAAAACATCTAGAGGAGGGGGCCCAGTGTGTAGTGGAACAGCTAAAGTGAGTAAACTGTGTAGGTCAAGTGAATCCTGGCAGATGACAGATCCCACGATCAGCAGAGCATGACTGCAAGTAGCCTCAATGTGCAAGACCCTGGAAAACCCCAGGAAACCCCAGAAAGGGACCTGGAAGCATTTCTATAATGGCAGGTTTCCACAAAATCCAGTTGTATATGTATACATGGAATACTACTCAGCAATCAAAAATATACACTCATGCCACTTGTAGGAACATGATCTGGTTGGGATTATGCTCACTGAAACAAGGCATGATATTAGATGGTATCACATATAGGTGGAATATAGAAAAGCCCAACAAGTAAGAATTAAAATCAGAAATGTAAAAGAAGTTACTACATACAACTGAGAAATACAGAGAACCATAACAAACTACTGTAATTTTCTTTATGTCAACAAATTGAAAATCTACAAGAATAAGCATAAAATCTTTTAAGACTAAATCATGAAAAAATAGAAAATCTGGGCAGATCAACTGCAGACAAGGAAATTGAAACAGTAATAAAGAATTTCCCAAGAAACAAAAGCTTGTACCAACGAGTTTATTAGTGAATTCTCTCAAACCTTCTCAAACTCTTAAAAAAACCCGAGGAAGAGGGAATTCTCCAAAACATATTTTATGACATGGATATAAAGCAGACATGGATGTCACAAAAAATGAAAGGTATAGACCCATAACACTGATGACTATAGATGTAAAAATCTTAGCCATATCTTAAAAACAGAATTTAAAAAATACATTAAAAGACTCATGTTGAAGTGGCATTTATTTAATTTATTACAAAGATGAAAAGATGGTTCAACATATGTAATTCAATCAACATAATTCACCATTTCAACTAATGGAAATATAAAAATCACATGGACATATCAACGGATGCAGAGGAAGAATTTGCCTAGATTCAGCATCCATTTAGGATTAAAATAGTGAAATAGAGATGTAAGGAAGATTCCTCAACACAGTGAAGACCATCTATGCCAAATCCCCACCTATCATAACCAATGATAAGAAAATGAAAACTTTTCCTTTAAGATCAGGAACACAATGTCAATTCTCACCACTACTATTCAACATAACAAGAAGTATTCCAAATTGGAAAATAAGAAGTAAAATTGTCACCATAGGCAGATGTCATGCTAATACATAGAATATATAATACATAGAAAACACTGAAGTCCCACTAAAAAATAAAAATCAAAACCAATAAATCAATATAGTAAGATGGTTGACTACAAAATTAATATGAAAGTTTGCTGTATTCCTATATGCAAATAATGAACTAGAAGAGAACTAAAGAAAATAATCGCATTTAGAATAGCATCAGTAATTATTATATACCTAGGAATAAACCTAACAAAGAAGTAAAAGTTATATCCAGTGAAAAGTATGATAGTGCAATCCTTACCAATGTATTAATGGAATTCCTCAAAGATACTTAACACACATTATTGAAATTTATATGAAATCACAAAACATCTTCAAAAGCCAAAGCAACCTTGAAAATAATAAGAGGAACAGAAGTATCACTGTCTCAGATTTCAAGCGATATGACAAGTCTATATAATCAATATATTGCAGTGTTGGGATAAGAAGAGCAGTACCAAACAATAGAATAGAAATGAGAGACCAGAAATAAAAACAGGCAAAATATTTGAAAATATTAACTTCAGTGATATTTTGGCACATAACAGCAAGGAAAACTAAAGCCAAAATGCAAGTGGGACTACATCAGACTAAAAAGCTTTCATACAGTGAAAGAAAGTATCACTAAAATGAAAGGATAGTACTTCTCAGTATTTCCCCTAGGAATAGAATAATTGTTCAGTATTTGGTGTATTATATACTGGGACACCATTTGCTCTCCCAAACCTTAAAGATTTACTCTCAGAAAAATTTAAATGTTAAACTTAAATCACTCTATTTTGTACTGGTTTTAGACTATCACATCATAATCCATTAGATACAGAGATAATAACTCCCCAGGATCTGCTCATAATCCATTTGGTGCAGAAATAATAAATTTCCAGGTGTTATCAGGTACCTTTCTCTATGGATTTAAAAAATATTAAGTACTTATTAATCAAGGAATTTGGTTATGTCTATGAAAAATATAGAGGGATAAAAGGCATATCCCTTGACCTGAAGCATCTAATAAATTAAAACAACCCCCAAAGTACTTTACAGTAAAAAAAGAAAGCTAAAAGATTATAGAATTGGCAGAAATAACTATAACTCCGACAACATGAAGAGACTCAAAGGAAGGTACAGTGTATCACATGAATGTTCACCTGAAGAAAAGAAAAACAGGCTGTGTATGTAGGAACTAAGAACAAACAGATATTCACTCTCGCCACTATTATTCGATATAGTATTGGGAGTCCTAGACAGAGAAATTAGGGAATAAAAAGACAAAATGAATCAAAATTGGAAAAAAGAAGTGAAACTATCCTTTTTCACAGATGACATGAGAATATACACAGGAAATCCAACAATCACTAGAAACAATAAATGAATATAGCAAAGTATAATATAAAATCAAGACAAAAATCAATGTATTCCTATATGTACAAAATTTATCAGAGAAAGAGAAATTTAAAGATATTTATCCCTTACAACAGCCAAGTTATAGAAACAACCCAAGTGCCCAAGGACAATGAAATGGATTAAGATGTTTATAAAGCAATAGAATGATATTTAACTATGAAAAGTCATGAATTCTTTATATTTGTGACAATATGTATGGTACTGGAGGTGATTTTGCTAAGTGAAATAAGACAGAAGGAGAAAGACAAACAAATGGTGGTCTCACTCCTCTGTGGAATATAAAGAAACAAAACAAAGGAATGAACAAATCTAAATGAAAATAAACCCAAGAATTATGACCAAATTTATGTTACTTTAGCACAAAGGCTGGGGAACAAAGGGTGGCAAAGTGGTCTATGGTAAAGAATTATGTGTGCTTTGGTGGCGAATGTGGTGTGATATTTATCTGAGGAGGTGTGGATCTATTCCTATAAATCATATGCAATGATATAAACTGATACTACCTCAATAAAAATGTTACAGTAAACAGACTAGACTGTGAAGGTAGATTTTTTGGGTCCAAATCTTGGTGTCATTGTTTCTTGGTTTTCTGATAATGGAAAATCTATGCAAATTCTCAAGCTCCAATTTTTTCAGTTTGAAACAAAATTAGTGTTGATAATCATAATACGTACCTAAGAATGTTACTGGTGAAATTAAGTTTTAATGTATAAAACTGCTTATAATCTTAATTGGATTATAAATAATTATTTAAAAGCGACAAATGTTTTATTTTTTATTTATTAGCTTTAATTTCCTATTCTTTGAAACTTTTAATATCTTATATGCTGTCATGCTTTATTCAGAAATGTTTATATACTGAATTTGAACCAATAGTATAAATGTTAGCTCTTGCTCACATCAGAGCAAATAATATATACATTAAAAACATTTTGATGAGCATATGCAAATTAGAAAATAGGAGAAATAAGCAAGAATTAAATAATTAATATTGTCCTTGAAGTTCTTCTAACCCTAAACATTTTCCCCTGGGTAAGGATTGATTATAAACAAATACTAGCCATTTTGCATATGAAAAACCATTCACAAATTCTTTCCACCTAAGCACTACACTTCAAAAAATGTGAAGTGCAAGGGTTAAGGAAGCTAAGCATTTAAAACTTCATGAAATGGACAGTTTCCACTTTCCATCTGGCTTTTATCAATTTTAAGTCAGTTTCAGAAGAACTGCTAGACAATCAAAACACACAGACTCTCTAGTCAGATAATTCAATTTTATAAATGAATTACTTATGTGCCTATAAGTAAATACATTCCTAAGTATGAGGTTATCAACTGCTGTCAATGAGATAATCAAATACACTGAAAGGCTACAGTTGTAAACACTTTAAACTCGAACAGCTCCCAAATTCTGGACTATGCTAATCCAAATATGAAACATTTTAGTCTTAGAAAAAAATTTTTAGCACAGTGACACAAGATGAACAGAACAAACTTCAGAAGAGAGGCATTTATTTTGTCAGAAAATGCAAATGAGTTAAAAATAAAATCCTATTTTGTATCACTTTAATGTCTGGAAAATATGTACGCATACATTGACCCAGTAGACAACTGTGATAATAAAGGAAAGAGCTTTGAAGTATTTCATATATATATATATATATGCATATATACATATGTAAGTTGGTGGATATATATATATATATAGTATAAATATACTATGCATATATTTTGGTGTATATGGTTATAATTTGGTGAAATGAGTTATAAGTAATTACGAAATGAAGCATATTTAAGCTTGCATGTCGTAAATTATTAGGACTATCATTGTGCTCTTCTTATGAAAAAGATTCAATGTTTTCTATTAAGGAAGGTCCTGATGAAAGTATGACTGGAATGTATTGAAGCAATTAAATACTATTATTTGTTGACTACTAGAGCCTCCTATAGGAAAAAAAAACTATTGTGAAAAAGGTATTTTTTGAGTCATATGTTCATCTGCTTTCTCTCACTTATACTTCATACATTTAGAATGAAAATGAAAGTACAACTAAGAAATCTTCTGCATAGAAACACTCAAATTCAGTTGTCTCATTAGCTTAATGGTTACATTTATAGTGGTTATAGAAAGGATCAAATGAAGGAATGACTCAATGTCCTTAGCAAAATGCCTGCCATATATTAAGAACTCAGTGAATGGTAGCTATAATGGCAGAGACATTTACAGTTCACCAAACATCCATATATTTCTCCCTTCCACAATTCAGAATCCCTTTCAAATAAAGCAAGGATATGTTTTATTAGTAACCCTGGTCCATAGGCTGTCAATGAAAGTAATGAGGTTACTTTTGGGTCAAAACTCACAAGGCCATGTTCTCCAGATATTATAACTGTAAGGTGGCAAAACCTTTGTAGCTCTGATCATTGAATGAACTCAGTAAGAAGCAGAGACACAGCTGATGTTAGCTATATAGCATGAAGAAGAAATGGAATTGTGTTGTTTTAAGCCACCAAGTTTTGGGGGTTGATGTTGGGCAGCATAATGCAGCACCTATCCTAACGGATTTACTTAGCAATGGCAGTAGTGCTATCAATAGTATGATAAGGTGGCAGGTATAAAAGGAAGCAAAATAATAGACCTGGATTCCAGAACTCTTTTGCAATTATTATATGACTTGAAGAAAATAAACTTCATTTATTATATATTTCAAAAGAAGATAAATGCTATTGCTGAGAACATAAAATACAGATAAACTTCCTTTGAAAGTTTGTGGGAATAAATTGTTAATAGTATCTGGTTTGAGGGTATTAATTGTTAAAGAGACTCTTTAGAGGGCGCTAAATGGATAACTTTACAGTATTCGGAGTATATATTAAATTTCATCTGCAGTCAAGGTGAATACTCAGTTCCTAGAAGGGGGGAAGTTCTTTTTTGTTGCAATATAGATTGTTTAGATCACAAAGGAAGGCTCGTGGCAAGAGTTGATTTAATAACTAGTGGTATGAAGAGAAATTAGATCTTGTTTAAGTCTTAATTTAGTTTCTTGATCTTTTGGTATCATAGCATATATTACAACTGAAAATGACTTAGGCATTGTCTAGTTACAATAGTCTCTAAGCTATAGATAACTGAATTTTGACCAAGTAGCAAATGCCAACTTGTTAGTAACTAGTGGGCAATATTGCTTCTGTACCAATGCCATTACCACTTTATTATTATAACTTATCTTGGATAAGTTGCCAACATTTTGAAGAAGCTGTAACATGCAAGTCATATCTATGGGAATTGATTCATTGATGAAGGCCATTGAGTGTTTTTATAAACAAACCAGATGATGAGAAAACTTGACTGATATAACTTTATAAGTAATAGCTAAATTTTATTTGTAATTAACAAGTACCCTTAAGTTCAACTAGAATGCACGTCTTTTGAAAAAAGCTAAATCCTATACACTTGGTAACATTCTGGTAAAATATAAATATCCTCTTAAATGTTTTGTGAATAAGTAGTGGCTAATTTTGAAGAAATTCTATATAGGATGAAATCTAAATGAGTATTTGAACAGATATCATATTTTTAAGAAAACATCAAGTAGCACTATTCATTCAAATCAACATGACCACTCTCTTGTCTAGATTAATTCTACACAATTAAAGGAATAATATATTTACCTTAATGTATCACTATTGCCCCTATAGTTGCCATGGTGTCTAGAAGAGTTTGATTCTCATCAACTTCTTTCAATATTAAGGTCCTTATGCAGAAAACCATGGCAAAACAAATCCAGGACTGTTCCTACTTTGAAAAAACTGTGCTTGACAAGGAATTTAACACATTAGACATTCAGGATCTTCTTATAAAATCAACTCAAAATTGTAACAAAATACAATTTAATGCTGTAATTTGTTAAATGCTATGTTCATACCTCCATTTACCACTTTAAACAGAGAACAATATTTGCTGAGGATTATTCCAGCTCTCCACAGTTATGCATCATGGTTGTATTTCAAGATACCCAATTCCATTACACTTATGTATAATTCTATCATCTCCAGTCAATTATATTTACAATATATGTTGAGTAAAAGATAAATATGATTTACCCTACATTTGCTGACACTGAATTATGCCTACATTTACCTCTGATAATCCAAAGCTTATGTCACGTTACTTTTTGAAAGTTATGCCCAAGAAAGGAGAAATATTTCATGACCCATGCTACGATAAAGAAAGGAAACTATGTGATAGGCAGAAGATAGACTAGATATTATTCCCCCTCAGCAGTCTTCTTAATTTGAAAGGAAGTTGTGAGGCTCTTAAGCACAGATAACTGTTCAATCCGTTTAGCCTGGCATATGGTCATATGGTCTTCCAGAATCTGCTCTCAACCTCTTCTGGTCATGTTACCCACGACTTTCCCATTTCCGCTTTATCCAGTCACCCTGTATCTTCACTGCACGTTTGCCGCTCATTGCTGCTGTTCTTTCCGTTCCCAGATTCTATATTGTCTTCTTATCAAAAGGACTAAGAGTCACCTAGGAATTGCCCCTAACTCCTGGTAGACAAGGAACATTTAAAATGAACCAATTTCTGTTTTTACATAAACTAATTTTTTTGAAAGAAGCAAACTTAGTTCATTTAAAGAATTTCTGAATAATACCATCCAATTATGGACTGCTTTATGGAATTAACCATTCACTGACATATTGCTCAAGTAGAGCTATGATGATGTGCTCCAGATTTTACAAAAATTACAAAAGTGGATTCCACTTCCAAAGTAAAGCCCCTCGCAAATATAAGATTCTAAGCTTTTTTTCCCCCTTGTTCTGCAAAGGTCTGTGATTTCTGAAAACACATGGAAGAAGAAAAAAGCTCCCTGAATCTTCTTACATTCCCCTTTTCAGTGCTTGGTTCCAATACTTAAGTACTCAGTTAACTCTAGTGGTATTACATACATTGCTAGTTGCATACTCCACGGTAAAATTTGAAATCTCCCGTGGCAACTGGCAATGTGAAAGAACGTTCAAGTTTACCCTACTGTTTCAGCTCCTGCATCACAGAATAGATTTGCATTGGAATACTCTCAATGTTGAGTAAAAGTATAAAAGTATTTTTTGCAACTGCCATGTTTTGAAATTAATTTTTACTTAACATTACATTTCAACATTACATAGATTTTCAATTGTGTATCACTGAAAACCAACATTTTTATGTACTACATTACATTTACCACTAAAAGTCCAATTCTATCCTTCACCATACCACTGTCCCCATATTTTCAATTTCCCCAACTCCCTTCCTATATCCTTCTGGTAATAATTGACCTTGTAGTCCAAAAACATACTTTAGCTTTATTTAATTCATACAATTGTTTTCTCTATATACCACATATGAATGAAGTCATATGGTGTTTACCTTTTTTGGGCTAGATTATTTCACCAAGTATATCTGCTTTCAAGTACATCCATGTTGTTGCAAAAAATAGGATTTCATTTTTTTTAATTGCTGAATAGTATCTGTGTGTGTGTGTGTGTGTGTGTGTGTGTGCTTATCTGTATCTATTTGTCAGTTTCTGGGCACAGAGATATTTCTCAGTGCTTGATAAATATAAACAGTGGTACAATAAACCTGGGGGAGGGGGAGATATATTTCTTTAAATTAATCTTTTTATATACTTTTTGGTAAATACCCAGAAGGAGGAGAACTGGATCATTTGGAATTCTTACTCCACATTGCTTTTTTTCATGATGACGGCCTCATTTTGCATTCTTACTAACAGTGTATAAGGGTCCCCCTTTCCCACATACACCTCAACATTTATTGTCTTCTGGGTAATTACCATTCTTATAGGTGTCAGGTGGTAATCTTAAAGTTTTGATTGGCATTTCTCTTAATAAGAAATGATGGCCCTCTTTTCATAGGCCCATTGTCCATCTATGTCTTCTTTGGAGAAGTATTTATTCAAGTTGTCTGGCCATTTGTCAATCATTTAAAAATATTATTGCTGATGTTTTGAATGTTATTGCTGATGTTTTGAATGTTGTTGGATATCTGATATATAAATATCTTCATGGATTTAGAAGAATGTCTGATTTTATTGCATATTTCGTTGGTTTTGCTGTGCAGAAACCTTCTAGTTTAATGTAATATCATTTATTTGTTTTCAGTTTTGATTCTTGTGCCTTTTGAATCAATTTCCAAATGTATTTCTAAGCATGATATCAATGAATATGTCATCTGTGTTTTCTTCTATGTATTTTATGGCTTCAGATCTACCAACTAAATCTTTTATCCATTTTCAATTAACCTTTATGTATGTTACTGACCTAGTTTCATTCTTTCACATGTAAAGCTACTCAGTTTTCTCAACATCATTTATTGAAGAATTACTCCATTATAAATTCTTAGTTCCTTTGTAATCAATTACTTACCCATATATGTGTAATTTTATTTCTAGGCTCTCAGATCCATGGACTTATGTGCCTGAATTTCTCCTAACACCAAGCTATTTTAATTACTATCACTTTGTAGAATAGACAGGAAGCATGATACCTCTACATTATTCTCTTTTTTTCCCTCAGAAATATTTTTGTTATTCTGGTCCTTTGTAGTTTCATTTAAATATTATGTTTGTTTAATTTCCATGAAGAATGTCATTGATATTTTGATACCAGTTGCATTGTATCTGTTTATGATTATGTAATATCGTTATTTGAACTATTTTGATTGCACTCTACTAGCATGGAATTTCTTGCATATCTTTGTGTACTATTATTTTCAACAATGTCTTAAAGTGTACAGTATTATGCCAACACTATACTAAATCCTAAAAATATAAGAAACTAATATTTGCATGTGTCATTTAGACTTGATGATGGTAGTATAAAGCTTGCAAATTTCTGGAAAGTGGTAAAAAATGCTATTGGTACTGAAATAGAAAAAATTGTCACATATGCCAGATACTGAAATTAAAGATCTTAATAAAAGCATAGATTTGAACCAAGGCAGAATGACTTAAAATAATTCCAGTTATTACAACTGTTTATTTTCTCTTATTTCCATTGCCCTCTATCAAAAATGAGACATTTCCAATCAACTAGTTAATTGAAGTGATTTTCAATATTGAGAACTGCAATAGACTAACTTTTTGTGTCACCTGGAAAACACAAGACTAGATTAACTTAGTAGGAAATCTGAAGCTACATTTACTGATTTATACACTAAAGATTAATAATCATGGATGTCACAATAATTATAAGTTCTTATGTTTGAAATTATTGAGTATAGCTAAGAACTTCACCAAATTCTGAATGTGAACAATAGGCCTCCTGTGATTTTTCAGGGTTTATTTATTTATTTTTTTCACTTGGAAAACCTTTTTGGTGATGACAGCTGACAGGCATTCCTTACAACCATCATGGTTTTGGAAAGTAGTTTGCAAATTTTGGCACTTCAACTTAGACAGGAACTGCAGTAAGTTGCTGCCAACATTCCACTAAATTGCACCTTTAAAGTTCTTTTTTGATGTCTCCACTAATTTACTTCAATATTCCTGGAAAATCCTAGAGTAAGTATAGTCATACATTCCCCAGAGAGCAGACTCCTATAATCAGCCTTTACAAAGTTCAGGAGGTCCTATTTTCATGGGGGGAAGTGCTTTAATCAAGATTAATCTTTTCCAGTTTTTAGTAATTGGACCTCTTCCTGAAATTTCTTCTGCACTTCTTTAGAATGAAATTATCAAATTTCCATGGCATTGAAATGAAAATGTTTGAATGCTTGTATCCTTCTGTACAATAGTCATCAAGGTACAAGTGAAATTAAGTAAAGGGGAAAAAGTTTAGTATTTAATATGAAGTCTGTAGGCTCACAAATGCAAATCTGTGACTGAATTGCTGTTGTGTTTTTTTTTTTTCTTACTAGAGGTACTTCTCCGAACCTGCGTTAACTGTATATTTAACAAAGCAGAGTTGATTCTGATCAAAAGTTATATAATTAAGAATACAATTAACAGTATAAATTAATTTTCCATTATAAAGAAAACAAATTTAGGTCATATGGGAAAAAGCTATTTTGTTTTCCTCTTTTAAGTGATTTTCTAAGAAGTAATCTTACATATTTTTTTAACTATCTGAACAAATATAAAGTCACTTTATATAAGCAAGATAATTATATGACTAAATGTATGCTTATTCAGGATGTATATATTGAGACTGGAAAAAAGTCTAAGGCTTTTTGGTGTCATTTATTGCTTTTCACTATTTTCCTCTTTGACAAGTGAATTTCTATGCTAGTCAGCAAATTACATTTTCTACCAACTGTGCTGGCATCTGGTAAGAACTATAAAAATGAATGAGAATACTCATGAAAGAAACAAATTAAAGTTGGAGAATACATGGAACCAACACTGCCTCTATCAATGAATCACTAGTTTGTATTATGTTCCAGAATTTAGTTTCCTTCCAATTCAATCATTGCATATTTGCATCTGAGATAACTTGTCTATAGAATAAAAGCACCAAATAATTGTTACTCTTCTTTTAATTTCTCTGACGTATGTGTCCTTTTGTTCAAAAAAGCTCTGGGTTCATGCAAACATACCTTAACATATACTCATCAGTATATGTTATGAAAATATGCACAAATGATAGACTTCTGAAATTAAATGAGATTTTTATATGCACTAAATGTGCTTATTTTAGACTTTTTAGAAAGTATGAAATACATAAAGAAGAAAACATTTCCATTGTCACTTAGATGAACCTTTTATATACTGTAGTCTATACTCTCTGTTTTTCTCAACTGAGATTTGTCTTAAGTTTCTTTTCTACTAATAAACAGAAGTGGTGTGCTTTTTGGGAAGACTTCAGAGGTAAATTGGACCCATTCTCATTATAGCACATCATGCTGTGAACATAAATCACTGATGTTATTGATGTTGACTGCCTAAAGTTTTCTTTTATTATTTTGAGTTTAATATCATCCTTCTATGTTTTCTTATTCACCCCCCTTTTTATACAAATGTAACCCATACTTAAGAGTTAAGTATAATGTTTCCGCTATTTGAAGGAATATATATGTAAGTTACTTGAAATTGTTTACTGCTACATTTTTAGAAAATTTTATTGTTCAAATTGTTTCAGATTTTATTATCATGAGCTCTTTCAGTTGACTCCTTTGTTCCTTTAGCATACCTTTATCATTATAGTTTTCTTTCCTTTTCTTATTTTCTAGTTTTATGAAATTATAATCTTGTACATTACTTACTTCAGCATATATACATATGTATTCATATATATGCATATTTACATATATTTATCTGCATCTATATTGTTAAACATTAATTCCCACTCATTTATACTATGATATATTCAACTCTATTTCAGAATCCCATGGTCCATTCTAGTTTGCCCTAATGCTGATCTGATCTCCTGCTTCAAAAGTGAAAAAATTTTCTCTTATAGCTTGTTACCTTATATATATATGTATATACATATATATACGTATATATGTATATACATATATATGTAACAGCTATATATATGTAACATAATATATATGTAACATATATATATATATATATGTAACAGCTACAAACAAAAATATACCAATCTATTGGGAGTAACAAAATACTTGTGAGAGATCTTAAGACACCATTCACATCAATGGATAGATCATCTAGATAGAAAGTAAACTAGAAAATAGTGTCTGTAAATGAATTATTGAGTAACTTGGACTTAAGAAACATTTTTTTGTGCTATATAACTTCCACAAAATAGTTACACAGATTCTTGTCAAATATACATGGACCACTCTCAAGGGTAGTTTATATGCTGAGACACAAAATATGTAGAAAAAACCCACAAAATTGAGTTCATATCAAGCATTTTTTTTAGATCACAATAATACAAATTTAGATATCAGTCACAAAATTAAGACTGGAAAAACATCTGGAGTCCTAAAAGGATGCTTTAATAAAAGCTTGCCAATGAAAGAATCAAAGGTGTAAAAAAATTTCTGGTGACTAGCAGAAATGAAAAGATATGTTGCCAAGATTAGGGGATGTACTAAAACCAATACTAAGAGGGAGATATACTGCAAAGGGGGACTACATCAATAAACTGAAATTTTACATATTATAATTTGATATTTGAAGGAACTATAAAATGAACATATGAAACTAAAAATCAGTAGATGACAGGAAAAATAAAATTTTGAGTGAAAATAAATGAAATACAAACAAACAAAAAACCCCAAATATCATTAAAAGCAAGAGCTGTTCTTTGAAAGGATAAGCAAAATTGATAAACCCTACTTAGACTTAATACAAAAGAGAGAAAACCCAAATAAATAGAAACAGAAATGAAAAAGGCAAAATTATAACAAATTTTGCATAAATTCAAAGACTTATAAAACTGCAAACCCCTTTATCTAGAAGAAATTGACACATTTTTAGAATCATACAACCCTCCAAGACTGGACCAAAGTGAAACAGAGAGCTTGAATCCATCAATCAGACTCAGAACTTGAAAGAGAAATAAAAATCTCTCCAAGAACAAAATTCAAAACCATAAGGTTTTAATAGTGAATTTTTTCAAAACTTCAAAATATAGCTTAATATTTATTCTTCTCAACTCTTCAAAATTATAGAAGAGGGGGGAAATCTCCCAAACATTTTATGATACTGGCACTATCTTGATCACAAAAAATAAACAAAGACAACACAGAAGCTAGAGTCCAATGTCATAAATGAACTTAGATGCAAAAATCTTCAGCACAATCTTGGAAAATTAAATCAAGCAGTACATTAGAAAAATCATTTACTAAATCATCCTAAGATTCATTCCTGGCATACATTGTCATTCACCACATAAAAAAAAGAAAGAAAGATATAAACCACATGATCATTTTAATTGATGCTGAAATGCATTTGTTAAGCTTCAACACTCATTTATGATAGAAACTCTCAATACAGTTTAACATATTATATTAACACATTTAGCATATTCATTAACATAAATATATTATTTAACATAAATATAAACATAAACAACATATTTCAATGTGCTGAAGGCCATCTATTACAAACCAAAGGCATATTAAATGGTGAATAACCAAAGCCTTTTCACTTAATATCAGGAAAAAGACTAATTTCCATTAACATGATTACTTCTAGCTCCATCCATGTTGCTGCAAATGACATACATTTGTCTTTTTAGATTGATGAATAATATTCATTGTGTACATACACCATGACTTTCTGATCCAGTCATCTGTGAGGCGAACGTGATAACCACTACACTACGGAAACACCCTCTGATCCAGTTCAGTTATCTGTTTGGGGGCATTTGTTTTTTTTCCATATCTTAGCAATTGTAAATAGTGCTGAAATAAACATCTGAGTACAGGTATCCTTTTGAATGAGTGCATTTGTATCCTTTGGGTAGATTCTCAGTATTGGATGGTCTCACTTATATGTGCAATATAAGGAAAACAAACAAATGGATAATAAAAATTTAAAACTGTCAGCAGAACTGAAGCATAGAGCAGGAGAGGAGGAGGGGGTAAAGTCAGGGGAGGGATGGGCACGAGAATGAAAATGATTCGCAGGTGACAAAGTGGTGGGAGAATCTCAGGGTAGACAATGATGTAAAATATGTATGTATGTATTATATATATATGTGCAATCAATTTTTAAAAAATAAAGAAAAAAAAACAGGGAAAAAAGGATGTCCATTTTGCCACTGCTCTTTAAGAGAATATTGGAAGTTCTTGCCATTAAAATATAAAAGGAATTCATACTGAAAAAGAACAAATTAAACTATCCCTTCCTGTAGATAACCTAATATACATTGAAAATCTTAAAGGTTCTACAAAAAGCTAATAACTGAATCCAGTAAGGTGTCAGCATGCACCTTAGCAATACCCCCAAATGTGCTGCATTTCTGTAATACAAACAATGAATTGGAGGATAAATTAAGACAATTTCATTTACTATCACAGCAGAAAAGATGAAACACTAAGAGTGAACTTTTGCAAAGGAGGTAAAGGACCTCTACAGTGAAAACAATAAACCATTGTTAAAGGAAATTTAAAAAGATACAAAAATAAAAATATATACCATCATTATGGATTGAAAAAATACATATTATTAAAATAGACATATGATCATAAAGAATTCACAGACTGAACAAAACACCTACCAAAAAACCCTTATGACATTCTTCAGGGAAAAAGAACAATTATAAAATTTGTATGGAACCACAAAAACCCTGAATAACCAAAGGAATCCCAAAAGAAAAGATAAATGGTGGTATCCATCTTTCTGAATTCCTTTATCACTATAGCTGAATTCCTCACAGCTATAGTGATAAAAACAAACTGGTGTGGGAATTAAAACAGAAATGTAGATTAATGGAATAGATTAGAGAACCCATAAAATTATTAAGTTTGTCCATGATAGAGCTATGGGGAAAGGACTCTCTAAAAATGGTATTATGAAACATGGTCAGCCACATTAAAAGAAATGAAACTAAATCATTCCCTAACTTTGACCCACAAAATTTAACCTCAATGGGTTAAAAGAAACAAAAATTTCTGGGTTTCTTAGGTAAATGGAAATACTTTTCCAAGACTAATTTTTATTCTAAAAGGAGGGAGTACTCGCTGTTCTCTTGTAATTTTTAGTGTACTTTCTCTGCTTTCTTACTTTCCCTTGCAAAAGAAACGATATATTATTAGCAAATTTGGAGAGAAAAAGTTGACATATATAGCTAAATCACTCATCTCTTTCTTAATAGAAGATGGCATGCTGGCAGAAAGCAGGTGTTTTGCTCTGAAACTTCATACCTTAGGTTTTAACAGACTACCCCATAAAAATTAGATCAATGGTTCATCAGTAATACATGTATCCAGATTAGTTTATCTATCTGAAGTGTGGCTCATTATAAAGAAGTCAGTATTTTTCATACCAGCTATACTAG
This sequence comes from Uropsilus gracilis, assembly GCA_004024945.1. Classification (NCBI taxonomy): domain Eukaryota; kingdom Metazoa; phylum Chordata; class Mammalia; order Eulipotyphla; family Talpidae; genus Uropsilus; species Uropsilus gracilis. The sequence continues at coordinate 16,103 of PVHY01009429.1, read as the reverse complement.
TTAAAAGGTGGTATTTTAGTCTCTCTTTAGCATACCTTTCTAAGGAAATCCAATTTGTGTTAACACCTTCCCTGTTAAATATTTTTATCTAATAATCTACTCTGCTGAACTGATTTCCCTTCATGCTTACTTTGGTACTTAATCATTTGCTACCTTATATCTTTCATTAAGCTGTTATTTTGTTAGAGTGGCATCCACCATTAACATAGTGGATGTATTATGCATTCATAGTAACACTGGGATGAAAGAATGTAGCTAAGAAGTAGGAGTTACTTCCCTTTTTTTTTTTTTTTGAGACTAGGTCTCGCTATTTTTGCCCATGGAACCGCAGGCTCTCATTGCCCAGGGTACCACAGACTCAAGTAATCCCCAGCCTCAGCTTCCCAGGTAGCTGGGATTACAGGCACACACCACGAGTTACTTCCCTTTTGCTTTAGAATTATAAATTTCAAGAAAGATCTAGCAAAATTATGGAGATTTGACTTTCTGACTATGCCAAGGTGTGGTTGCTGGCCCTCTTTAGAATTCATAGTTTTCTTTCAGAAGGATAGAAGGGGGGAGAAAAAAAAAACAAGGGTTTTATGATGTGGGATGATTGACAAGGCTTTGCTCCTGGAGGAGAGGGAAAACAAGGAGAAAAGATATAAAAGGGACTTTGGAGAGAAACAAAGACTTGGCCATTTTTGGTAGAGGATTAGGGCCAGGCTTTGAAGGCTGAGGCAGGATGTGGCCCATGGGCTTAGGCCCAGGTTTGTGAAATCATGAGCCTTAGCATGCATAAGTTGATGGTATGTGCTGAAAGAGTCTTAAGAGTTTGGAGACTTGAACTTTGTGTTAGAGTTTGCTTTATTCAGTTTGATTTAGATGTCTTGGAAAGGCCATGAACACGGTTTCAGAAAATGGGTTTGATGTTGGCTCCTCTATGCTGGAGATTTTCTACTGCCTGAAGTTGAGAGGGATGCTGCAAGAAAAAAAAAGAACATCACGTCTTGAACCACATGTTTGGAGAAAACTGAAACAGACACTGGGGAGGAAAAGAGGAATGCCCTGCATTTGGAACAAGTGCTGTTGAACTCAGATTGATTGGAAATGTGGTGAGGTGACCAAGGACTAAAAGTCAGTTTTGGACATGTTGTGGGGTAACTGGGTTTTTCACATTTATTTGTAGCACTTGTAATGGGGTAACCAGGGTTTTACAAGCTTACCTTGTAGTACATATTTAGGTAATCATTTTTACTTGATTATTTAGTATAAATAGTTTGATGAATTTAAGAGTTTTGTCTGACTTTGGAATTACTTGGCAAAGGCTGAGGATGGTAAAAGAATCCTGAAGGTTTTTTTTCTTTAGTTTGAAAGAGGGCCCTGGGTCAAGCAAGTAGCAGGTATTAAATGACAAAGGTAACCTGTATGTGGAAGCTTAAGTTTTAATAAAGGCTTTTATCCATTTTGCATCAGATTGAAAGGTAGCTGTTTTTTCTCTGGTTTAGGAGAAGCTGGTAAAAGGATTTTTTAGTAAAAAAATCTGCAACCTCCCACCATAACAATTTATTGAGCAATAACTGCATAAGATACAGAACAGATATGTGGGGTATACTCTGCCTTAAAAGAGCAGAAAATTTAACAACACACTAAACATAGAGAATAGATAAGCCAGTGGTATAAGAGGCATCACAAGTGGTAGAAGAATTCAAGAGAAAAATATATTAGTTATTGGGATTACTTGGAAAAATTTATGAAGGCAGTACAATTTGAGTACAATGCAATTTGGAGAGATAGAAAGTTCCAATGAAAATGGGAGATGGAAATCATGAGACCCGAGGACAGAATAGAAGGCAAATGAGAAAAGCTAATGCATTTTATAATGCAATAAAAAATAAAGGTGATGGAAATGTGAAGGCACATTATAATCAATTGTAAATTAACTCAAATGTCAAATTGTTATTTACTTTCATCACATTTACTGAGATATAATTGATTGACATAACATTGTGTAAGTTTATGATCTCTATGTGATTTGATATTATGAAAAGATTGTGAAGTTGCCACAGTAGCTAATTGCCACAGTAGTTAGTTGCCACAGAAGTTAGTTGGTGTCAACTAACTAATTACCATTTCCTTTTTGTGGCAAGAATTTTTAAGACTGGCCTCTTAGCATTTTGAAGTATAAAATACAATAGTATTACCTGTAACTACCATGTTATATAACACATCTCAGCACTTATTTACCTTATAACTAAAAGTTACATATTTTAACTGACATCTCCCTCTTTCCCCTACTGCCTAGTATCTGGTTGAACCAATTTACATTCCCATCAACAGTGCATAGGGTTCCTTTCTCATATTGCCACCACTTATATTTTGTATGTGTGACAATTATCTTTCTAACTTGTGAGATTATATTTTATGGTGGCTTTAATTTGCATTTCCTTGAATATTAGTGATACTGATGAAATTTTCATATCCTTCTTGGTCATTTGTAAATCTTTGGCAAAATATCTATTTAATTCTTATGTTCACTTTTTTTAAATCAGTTTTTTGGGAGCATGAGACGAATGGTTTCCCATATTTAGATATCTTTCATTTTTATTTATATATTTTTTAGAGCATATATATAATTTTTATTCTTTCCATGAATGTCACTTGGTCACTTAATTCTGAAAAAACAACAGGTACTTGAGAGAGTGGGAGTTGAAGCTTTCCAATATGCTTTTAAAACTGATTACCCGGTATGAAACAAAAACTGTACATACTAGCTACTTTAAGAGATTTGTCAAAAGCTCACTACAAGGGCAAAGGGCATTTGAGAGAATGAGTTGAATCTTGCTTCTTATGCTTTGTTCTAGTCCTAAGTTTACTGTCCTTAACTACATCTTAAAGTGTTATATTTTTTAGGACCCACTGTTTCTGTGCATACACAATTGACTGAACAGTGTTTTCGCAAAAATTTTCTCAAATGCAGTTCTAGTTCAAGGGTGGACAGAACAAAGAATATTATCGTCTTTCTGATGTATGATTTGCAAATTTTTTTATTTTATTTTAAATAATTTATTTATATATAAATTTCACATCTCTGTGATCACTGCGGTTCACCGCCCTCCCTAACCATTCCCACCCTGTCCCATCTTCACCCCCCCCCAGATTGTGTGTTTCAATTTGGTTGTTGGCTTGTTTTGTCTTTTCTTCATAGATTTTTGTTTATCTTTCCCATGTCCCATAGTGAAACCATTTGGTTTCTGTTTTTCTCTTTTTGACTTGTTTCTGCTAATATGAATTCTTCTAAGTCCACCCATGTTATCATAAAATCATCTAATTTGTCATTTTTAATTGATGAGTAATATTCCATTGTGTATATATACCACATCTTTTTCATCCAGTCATCTGTTTTCGGACCTTTCGGTTGCTTCCATGTCCTTGCAATTATAAATAGTGCTACAATAAACATCCGAGTACAGGTGTCCCTTTGTACCCACATTGAAGTTTCCTTTGGGTAAATTCCTAAGAGAACAATTGCTGGGTCTAATGGTAGTTCCATTTTCATTAATTTGAGGGCTCTCCATACAGCTTTCCATAAAGGTTGGGTCAGTTTACATTCCCACCAGCAGTGTAAGAGTGTCCCCTTCTCTCCACATCCTTGCCAGCACTTGTTGTTGCCCGTTTTATGGATATGGGCCATTCTTACTGGTGTAAGGTGGCAGCTCATTGTGGTTTTGATTTGCATTTCCCTTATTGCTAGTGATATTGAATAATTCTTCATGTGTTCGCTGGCCATTTGCAAATATTTTGCTCAATTGTATGTATAATTTAAAAAATTTAATTGTTTCTTTTGTTGTGTAGGAGGTTTTCCATTTGATGTAGTTGCACTTTATTTTTGCTCTTGTTTCTTTTGTTTTTTATATCATTTCCAACAATTGAACAATTGTTGCCAAGATTTGTGCAAAAAACTCCCCCCCTTCTTGTCTAGAAATCTGTTATTTTTGTTCTTACATTCACTCAATGAAATACTTATGTAACAAAAAGCAAAGTAGTTGTTTTTAACCTCAGAATAATTGATATAGAACTAACTTAAGTGTTTAAATTTAGAGTCACTAATTGATTTTTGACACTTTCTTGGATATATTAGGTATATCGGAAGGCTTTGGGATGGACATGTTTATCTCAGGAGAAGATATTTTATTTTGCAAATCTATAATGTTGCATTTTTTGATAGCTATATTAATAATCTAGCCAATTCAGCCACTGAATGAGTGCTTAAAATATGTAGGATACTAGAAGCTGATCATCAAAATAAACCAGAAAATGTAGGTGGTGATATGAAAGTCTTTAACTCATCTAGAACTTTGAAGAGATCACCTGGGGACTGTTTAAAGAAAATGCTGCTTTTGCCTTTTAACTATTTGTTTGATTTAACTCCAGAAGTATATTCAGAGATTTATGAGTATTGTTTAAGAATGAAGTGTTGACATAAACAATCTTTTAAGTCCAAACACAGGAAGAGAGGAAATGACATTTAAATATTGCACCTGGTTTTGCATGTTTATGAAGAAGTCTAATAAAACCATAGGACATTACCTCATTCAGCATCTTAATAGCTTCACTTACATTAAAACCTTAAGATACTTAATTGAACACAGATTTTTAAGTTAAGTAGAATCTCAGAGCAAAGAATGAGAAACCACATAATATCATAGATCATCACTTGGGAACAGGTGTCAAAACTGGAAGCCATAATGACTTAAATGCTAACCATTTTTCTTGAATCAATGGCCATGGTTATTTTTGTGTATTGGATCCTTAATAATATCAAGATTATAAGAATATCATACAATTATTTTCCATTATCAATACCTGTCAAACACTATAGTTCAATGTTTCTTAGTATTATTTTCCAGACTCTGTAACTTTAACTTGCTAAATAGTTTTTTAATTTATCTCCTATTCATGTCCACAACATGCCACTGTTCAAATTGAGGTCCTAGACTACTGCAGTCACCTTCTGATTAAAACCATTCTTCATTATCACTTTTCAACACATCAGAGTGTTCTTGTTTTATGTCATTTTCCTGGTTATGATTATCATCTATAGAACATAAAATTGATTCCCTGGTAAAACATGCAAGATTTTTCAACATTTTCCTTAGCCAAAAAAAAAAAAAATGGCAAACTGCTATTCACATCTTGCAATATTTCCATTACACATTCAGTGATCTAGGCATATTTAATATGTTAGGTTATTTTGAAGATGTGATGTTCTCTTTAAATCTCAGTGCTTTTCCATAAGAGATCCTTCTCATCCTTTTCCTTGTGTAGTTCTTACTTTCATTGACTAACATACCCATCTGGAACTAATATTATAAAAATATTTGTGTGGAGTCTCATGTTCTTCTTTGTACTTTCATTGTAATAGATGTAAGTGCATTAGATCTTATTTAAATCTATTTCCCCCGCTGCACTTAAATATTTTGAGCACAAAGGTGACAAACTTTTCCTTGTACTTCTAGAACCCAGATATAGGATTTTCTGATATCAAAATGTCCCTAGAACTTGAATTTTAGAAGCACCGAAAGACTACATGACTGCTGAAATTTTTCTAGGAAGCATATAGTTTTGAAGGAGTACTGTGAAATATTGGAAAATTCATAATTTTATGGATATCAATTACATTTTTCTCAAAATCATGTGTCATCTTTTCTAAAATCAAGTGTGCAAATTTGGCTAAACAAACTATAGGAATTTGTCAAATATTTTGATATTTAAGATACTTTTCTAGGTGATATGGGAGTGGAGGCTAAAGGAAATATATTACACACAAAATCCATAAACACTAAAGATTTGTATTGTGAGGAGTCAAATATATGAGCAAAGTTACTTGGCAACATGAAATAACATATATAAAAGGGTCAAATGAAGAGTACAGACCAAATCACTCTAAGACTTTGGGTGTCAGGGGTTGGGAATAGGAATATTAGGGATAATTTCACAAAAGAAACTGGTCCATTAAGAACTATAAAAGGACAGAAAGGAAGACATATACAGGAAAGAAGAAAATTTACCATTAATACAATTTTGAAGTCTATCCTTACCAAATACAAATTGCTAAAGTACCTATATCAATTTGGAATAAAACATTGTTTCTACTTAAGCAAGAGATATGAAATATTAACTGAATCTGTGTCAGAAATTTTGAAAAATGGACTTTTAGAAGAGATTTCTTTTCTGAGAAAGAAATATAAGACTGTATCACCTTTTCTCTGCTTGTCATTTAATCAGTTTTCCAGTAAATATATGACCTGTGTAACAATGAAATGGAAGGATCATAAATGAAAGTGTTTTCTCTATCTTAAAATCAGATCAGGTTTTATCCCCACTTATTAGCAATTCCTCCACTATTGCATTTTTTAAATTATTATAAATGGAATAGGAGAGAGAAGTATGTGTAAGAAACAGATATTTATCATATTTATTAATGGATTTTATTCATAGTACCATAGAAAATTCGTATAGTATCCTGAGAAACTTCTCCTTCCAAATCTTTATTAAAACTCTAGTACAAATGAGTTTCAAACCATGAAATAAATTACACAAGTTATTGCATCTTTTTTAGCTGGCAATGATAAGTAATTAACTGACATCATTTATCAACTGATAATTTAATTTTTTTTCAAGAAGAACATATATATAAATATGGTGATTTCTAATATTATTCTTGGAAATTGTAGTAATATTATTAACCTGTTCTTTTTGCATCCTATGCATAGAAGGCTGGGAACTCTGGGATAAGCTTGCCCTGAATGCTTTTGAACAACCTTTATTTTAGTTTCAGTGTGATCACTGCAATTGGATTATATTCATGCTGTTTTGAAGTATTTGTTTTAATATATATAATATAATTGGATTTGCAATAAGAAGCATGTTCTTCTTGAAAAAAAATACATTGGTCAACCATTGTGGTTTATTCGGACAGGAAACCAGTTCAATTCACAGCTTTCTGTGATGGTTAATTTTGGTGATAATTTGGCTACATTTCCATACACAGTTATTCATATACCAGTCTGTATTTTTCTGTGGAAGTATTTTGTAGGTTTGATTAACATTTACCATAAGTTTACTTTAAGTAAAAGAGATCAACCTCAGTGATGTGATTATGTGGGTGGGCCTCATTTGATCAATTAAAAGTTTTACAAACAAAAACAGGCTTTCTATAAAAAGGAATTCTGCCTCTAGATGGTGACAAAGAAGTCCTACCTGAATTCCTGGCTACTATATTGTCCTATAAATTTCGAATTTGTCAAACTTGTTCACAAATATGTGAGTTAGTTTCTTAAAATGAGTCCCAATTTTTGTCTCTTTCAAAGTGAGAGATATGCAGAGTTTTACATGTAGACATGGATGCAAACATATATAGATATATAATATAGATATATAAATATATGTATTAGTTATGGTTATTGGGACAATTTTTACTCATACATCCTTCCAAAAACCTTTTATGCATTTAAAACACATGTTGACACATGAGCACACACACATTATTAAAAAAGAAGTAAAATCTCAAGTACAAATAATAGACCTAATCACAATTCATCAATTTAAAGGTAAATACCATGTGTATATATCTTAACATATATCATATAGTAGCATATCTTATCCTAGAACTTGCTTTTATCCTCTAGCAATGTTAGTTGCAGATATATCTATGCAAATAAATACGTATCTTCATCAATTATTTCTTCATATATTTTGAATGACTTACCATTATTTTACTTCCCTATTTGTTTTTCACATTATAAGGTTTCTTCCCTCTGGTGTGGTCACCAAAGTTTTCCTTCCACTGAAGCACCCATAGTCCTCCACCACACTCCACTGTACCCTGCTCTCCCTATTTTCTACTCTTCCTTTCTCTCTTCTCTTTTCCTTCTCATCCTGAATGTTTTAGATCTATAGTCAGCTTTCAATGATCAGTCTTACAGTTGGTCTTTGTGTGAGCCTTTGTATGGTTTCTGTAGATTCCATATATAACCGACAATCCAGCATTTATCTTTCTCCTTCTGGCTCACTTCATGTAGAATAGTCCCTTTCAGTCCCAGACATATAACCACAATAAATAGCTATTTTGGTTTATTTTGTCTTATCTCTTGTTTCATTATATTCCACGTATCAATAGAGTTACCCAGTATTTGTCTTTATCCTTCTATTTCACTTATGCTATAATACCATCCAGTTCCATCAACTTAGTCTCAAATGGCAAGATGTCTTCTATATTTTATAGCTGGTAGTAGTCCTTTATGTATATGTGCCAATTCTTTACTTAATTATGTATCATTGGGTACTTAAGTTGTTTCCTTAACTTGGCTATTACCCAGCACCATTGTGAAAAGCAAGAAATGAATTTAATCTATTTCATTTTCTCAGTTTTCTTCAACAGATCATCTGGTTTAAATGAAATAATTTAGTTTTTAAATACTATACAGTTTTAAAATAGCTTTTATAAATGGTTGCATTTAATGTATATATTGACTGTGATAAAATGGGAAACTTTTATTATGGTCTTTATGTTCTATATGAGGAAAATGACATTTAGATATAATTGGTGATCCAAAGTCAAACAGCTGGTAAAGTGAAGCTGGGAAACAAGCTCAGGTTTATTTGACTCCAAATTGCATTGAACCACTCTGCTATATTAATAGTTCTGATAGTGCAACCCATTTTTCTAATTCCATATATTTTTGCAGGCGAGAATTCTACCACTGAACACCCAACCTAATTCCAGATATTTTTGGTACTACAAAGGTATCCTCTAGCATCACCAGGTCTGCTTACTCAGAACCAATTAACTTTTCAATAAAGAAAATGGAGAAATCTTTGTGGCTAGAGCTATGTTTAAAATTGTGAGAATACACCAGTCAGTAAGTATGTGTTAACTAAACTAAGAAACATGTTAGAGGCATTCAAGGAGACACAAAAAGAAATATGGAGTATTATACTTTCAAAGTGATTATGATCTTTTTAGAGAACTGGTAAAAGATATAGTCAAATGCAGATTTTATGGTTAAAAATATATGTTGAAGCAAATGCTGCAGAGGGTGTGCAGCAAAAGGAACATTTGTACACTGTTGATGGGAATGAGTAATTCCTCAAAAAATAATGTATCTATGTATACATCTATATAATAATCCAGCAATTCCACACCTTGTCATTCACCCATGGAATGCAAAAACACAATTAGGCACTGCTATGCTCATTTTAAGTGTTTACAAAAAATGTGTTATGCATACAACCTAAATGCTCCAAAACAGATTAGTGAATAAAGATATAGTATGATATGGAATAGGATACTATTTAGCCATACAAGAGAAGAAATCTTGCATTTGAGGTAATATGGATAGAACTGGAGATTATATAAGTGAGTAAGGAGAAAGTTATGCTGGATGTATGTATATTATAGAGGAACAAAACAAAGGATCAGACAAAACAAACCAAAAGTCATCTTAGAAATGTGTTTTCAGAATTGAGACTAATAGAGGGAGAAAGGAGTTGATGAAAATGGGGATGGTCCCAATAGTCTATGATGGCCTACATTTGTAGAGCTGTGAACCTATTTCCCTAAATCATATACAATATGGTAAATGAATGTAGCAATTAAAAAAATATATTACTTGAATTTAAATACCAAAGCATCAAAAGGAAAATGATTGCATGAATGTGACATCATGTCGAATTTTGAAGAAAGTCTCTGGGTTTTTTCTAAAAAAGGGGCATAGTAAGTACACCAAAATATGGGTAAAATAACAATCAAATAACAACAACAACAACAAAAACACTGAGAGCAAAAGCAAGGATCTTTCAATGACACTGCCAAACAAGAAGATGGACAGAGAACCTGTTTTTTGCTTTGCTGAAATTCCCTGCCTGTGATTGAGAGGTCACATGGATGGAAGGAATGTCACCAGTCTTATCTCCTAAATTAATTGATTAAATTCAACTAATGGGAAGGAGTAATTTTGGTTTACAATCATTGGAAATTTCTTAAGAACTACTTTTTCTCTTGGTCCTGTCAAAATAATTATAATACAGAAGTGTCACATAAAGTTATTCATCAGAACATTTTAAAAACTATGAAATAACTGAACATTGACCACTGAAAAACTCTATGAATAAAATTTGATATATAATATTGTAGCACTGTTAATAATATCCCATATATTCCAAATATAAGCATTTTATAGGTACAGGGTAAAAGTATCAAAGCAGAAATATATAGAAAGTATTTGAACTTCCAAATACCTGTACACAATTGTAAATGTCACCATAATTATATTTCTGAAATCGAGCACATAATTACTAGAACTAACATCTTAATTGTATATGAAGTTCTTCATAGTGAGTTTGAAAAAAAAAGTTTGGTGGTTCTTCATCATGTTAAAAATAGTTATATGATACAGTAATCACACTCTTAAATGTTTTGAATAAAAATGTTTTAAATAAAATGTTTTAAATGAGTGTTCATAGTTGCATATTCACTTTAAATGAGTGTTCATAGTTGCATATTCGCAATAACCAAGAAGTAGAAATAACCCAAATGTCCATGGACATTTGGACATGGAATAAATACAATGTGCATATTCTTACAAAGTAACATTATTTGTCAATAGAAAAGATGAAGTATTGAGACATGCTATGAAGGGGATAAGCCTTGAAAATATTATGCTAAGAAAGAGAAACAGTTGCAAAAGGCCACATGATAAAATTTATATGAAATAACCAAACTAAGGAAATCCATATTAGCAGATTAATACATCAATGATTACCTAGAGTTGGATTTTTGGAGGTGTGAGGGGTATAAGAATGAGTATTTCTCTTTAGGTTGAATTATATAATGATGGTGGTTTGTACAACTCTCAAAACATGCTGAAAAATTAACATTGCAGACATGAAATCTATGGTTTAGAAATTGTGTATCAGTAAAACTGTTTTTAAAAAGACATGTAGGATATAGGATAGCCATAATAAATCCCCTCTCATTTGTACTGATAAAATCAGAGTAACAAGTCATTCCTATCTTAGCAGGGTGCTTTAAAAGGATTTGATGAAGAGAGCTAAGTGCATTCTGAAGATAATAACAAAGATGACAAAGGCACAGATATATACAATATTTAATATACCTGATCCTGTACTTGTGGGGAAAAAAAAATCTCTGTAAAGCAAATTGTTAAGTTACAAAATTGGAATAGCAATAACTGACTAAAGATCTTATATATGTTAGATTTCTTGAAATCAATAACAACATGAGATAATATAAGAGAATGTACCAACTTTCAATAAGAACATACTTGAGGGAAACTTGGCAGATAGAGAGGATTCTTTTTTGTTGTTGAGAGATTCTTGAGCTTTTGCTTCCTTTCATGACACAGTATTTTGGCTTTGGAGGAAACTTAAATCTACAGCAGAGTTGGGAAAGTAAGGAGTGGTGCCTACACAAATAGGAAAGACAGAAACTATTGGAGTTAGTAGGAAAGACTAAGATACTTTGCCAGGACACAGGGTGAGATATCTTACTTTCCCCCAATATGTACCCAAGAGTCCCATGACTCTGGCCTAAGCTGGAGAATGCATGCTCCTGATTGAGAACACAACTTACTCAGTTGGGAACAAGTTGGTGGCCTGTTACTGGTTTTTGCAGTAGCAAGAATTATCCCTCTGTGCAAGTTATGGGCTCTTGTGGTTGTCTATGCCAAGTTTCAGAAGCCTAGAGAGGTACCCTTTCTAACCCCAATTCAATCTATAGCTGTTCCCCCAAATAGCTGGAAATTGCATGCTTCCTGGGCAGTTCACAGTCTGCTGGACAAGGAGCTCCTAAATTAGCATGAATGACCAGAAACTGGTGATCAGGGGAAACATCTACCTCACCCCTTGTGCTAAATCCAGGCTAGTACAGGCTCTGGTACCAGAAAATGCAAGTTCTCCCTAAGAACTCAACCTGAAAACAAAGGAAACATAGATTTTCTGTGCCTGACTTAGGGATGCACCAGCCTGTCACCAATAAAATGTCTACTACTTCCCTAGCACAGCCAGAGTGTAAGTTCCCTGTGCAGTTTGCAGTCTGTGGAGCAAAGAGCTCCTTAAATAAATTTGTTGGGGGTGGTACCCACTTTCCCTTCCCATGACATCTTGGTTGGTCCCCAAAGCTTGTACAACAAGAAATTTCAAGTCACCCCAAAAGCACAACCTGCTACAAAAAGTACATTCCAGCTGTTTATGACTAGTGTAACATGTCAGGGAAGGTCCTCACCCCAGCAAAAATTACTCTCTTTGACTTCCCTGAAGTGCCCAACTTCTTTCTATAGGAGAGTATATGTTGCCAGAAGATCTCAATCTGTTGAGTGGGGGCATAGAAACTGATTTCTGTGACCAGAAGTAATAACTCTCCCCTGCATAGCCTCGAAGGACACTAGACCCAGCAGTGCAAGAAATACCAGTTATGTCCCACTTGGTTATGGCAAGGCCCTGGATAGCCTAAATACTACATCGTCCCCAGCTATTTACAGTGCTTGTCTGTGATTAGAGCCCACAGTATGATCCTCTCCTCTCACCCACAAATACCCCAAGTGTGCCTGAGCCACAAGGGAAAGGCACCACCATCAAACCAGCAGAATTCACAGTCAAGCTAAAGCCTAATGCCAGCTGCTAGCTGGGACATCTGGAACAGTGCTAGAGTTCGCTCTATTCTGTCTTGACTAGATAGTGATTACAGATCATTCCTGCCTTTCAAGCAGCTACAGCCTCAAGAGATGCTCATGTGCTTGGCGCCCTCTATGCACCCACAACCCCAGAATACACAGTGAAGGTTGAACTCTTGGATATGTACCCCAAAGTAAACCTTGTGCTCCACTCACTGAATGGGGATGAAATTTGAACTAACATATTAAAAGAAAGTACAGTTTTCACAGTCCACATACTACCCTGTCACCTACAATTCTAACTCAAAGCAGACACAGTAGGACTGGGAAGGAAAGGGGAAGCTAGTTTATTTTATAAAAATAACCACAAAGCAGCAAACAGAATGAGGAAGCAGAGGAATTCACCCCAATTATTGGATGAAGACATATCTTGGAAAAGTCCTACTTTAACAGATCAAACCAAACTTCCAGTAAAAAAAAAAATAAAACAACAACAGGGAAACAGTCTTAATGATACAAACTAAAATTAAGAGAACAATAAAGGAGCACATTGATTGAGAAATATAACAAAGAAAAAAATTATGTAAAATCACAAAAGAAGTTATAGAGGTAAAAATACAATAGTTGAAATAAGAACACAATAGGGGGGTATGTCAGTAGGTCCAATGAATCTGAGTAAAAAAGTCAAAGGATTTAAACTAAAGTGGGGAATTAACAAAAAGTACTGAACAGGAAATTAAACAGAATCACAAAACTTGAACAATGGCTGTAGCATTCACATATCAATACTCAATTTAAATATCAAAAGACTGAACTTAATAATAAAAGGACACAGACTATATAGTTGCATCAAGAAACAGAATCAAACATTCTGCTGCCTCCAGGAATCACACCAAAGTTTCAATGATACACATATACTGAAAGTAAAGGGATATATCAATACTGTATAAGCAGATGACATCCAAAAAAGGGAAGAGGTAGCCATTCCAATATCAGATAAAATAGTCTTCCATTTTATAATCAAACAAGGAACAGGAAGGGACAATAATTATTATGGGAATAATACAACAGGAAGATATAACAGTCAGATATAACAGTTCTTCTGAACAAATGAAGAACACCAAATTACAACAGACATCTACTATCAAATTTGAAAACAGACATTGGAGAAAATGTATATGAGGCTGGATAATTCAATACTCTACATAGACCAATGGATAGTTGTGAAAAAAATGAAGGCTTTTCATAGAAGTCCAGGTACAAAATAAGGAAGTCTATTCTCACCACAACTATTCAACATAATGTTGGAAGTTATAGCTAGAGATATAGGCAAGGGGAAGACATAAATATAAACTATTTCAAGCAATCTTTCTGTGGATTTTTTGGGGTCAACCAGTTCAGTAAGGTAGCTGGATACAAAATCAACACAAAAAGTCAGTAGTTTCCTATATGCAAAAATTCAAATAGAAGAAGAAATTCGAAAAACCATCCCATTTACCATTGAACCAAAAAAAAAAAAAAAACCTGGGAATAAACCTAAGAAAAAACATGAAAGAACTATACAAAGAAAAATGTAGAACACTGCTAAAAGAGATAGAAGACATAAGGAAATGGAAAGACATCCCCGGTTCATGGATTGGAAGGATAAATATCAAAATGATTCAATGCAATCCCAATCATCAAATCAATCATCAAAAAGATTCAATGCAATCTCAATAAAAATCCCAATGACATTTTTTAAAGAGATAGAACAAAAATCAATGAAATTCATATGGAATAACAAAAGGCCTTGAATATCAAAAAACCTCCTGACCAGAAAAAAAGAGAATGGAGGTATTACAATTCCAAACTTTAAACTATACTACAAAGTCATAATAATTAAAACAGTTTGGTACTGGCACAAAAACAGACAATCAGACCAATGGAACAGAATTGAGAGCCCTGAAATAAAACCACACATATATAGTCAACTAATCTTTGATAAAGGAGTGAAAAACTTACATTGGAACAAAGATAGCCTATTCAATAAATGGTGCTGGGAAAATTGGAGTAACACATGCAAAAAAATGAACCAAGACAACTCTCACACCATGTACAAAAATCAACTCAAAATGGATAAAAGACTTCGAGGTCAGACCTGAAACCATAATATACATTGAGAAAAACTTGGGTAAAACCCTCCAGGGATTATAATTCAGGAATCCCTTACTGGAAACATCTACAGATGGCAAAAAAATGAAGGAAAACATAAACATATGGGACTACATCAAACTAAAAAGCTTCTGTACAGGAAAAGAAACAACAGATGCCCAACCGAATGGGAAAAAATTTTTGCCCTTCACAAGAGTGACAAGGGTTTAATAACGAAGATCCACAAGCAACTCACACAACTAAACAAAAGCAAAATAAAAAGCCCAATCAAAAAATGGGGAGAACTAAAAAGACACTTCTCCAAAGAGGAAATACAAATGGCCAACAGGAACATGAAAAATTGCTCAATGTCACTAGCAATAAGGGAAATGCAAATTAAAACCACAATGAGATACCACCTTAAACCAGTAAGAATGGCCCACATCCAAAGAACAGGCAACAAGTGCTGGCAAGGATGTGGAGAGAAAGGAACATTCTTACACTGCTGTTGGGAATGTAAACTGGTCCAACCTCTATGGAAAGCTGTGTAGAAGACCCTCAAATTAATGAAAATGGGACTACCATTTGACCCAGCAATTGCTCTCTTGGGGATCTACCCAAAAAAGACCTCAATGTGGGTACAAAGGGACACCTGTGCTCGGATGTTTACCGCAGCACAATTTATAACTGTAAGGACATGGAAGCAACCTAAGTACCCCAAAACAGATGACTGGATGAAATAATGTGGTATATATGCATGATGGAATATTACTCATCAATTAAGAATGACAAATTCGACGACTTTATGACAACATGGATGTACTTTGAAGAAATCATGCTAGCAGAAGCAAGTCAAAAGAGAAAGACACAAGTCAAATGGTTTCACTAATATATGGGATATAGTGAAAAAAATAAATAAAAGCCATGAGGAAAAGACAAAACAAGCTAAGCACCAAACTGAAGCACCAACTATGGGCAGGAGGGAAAAGGGGTAATGAGAAGGGAGGGTGGGGGGATAAATGCCTGGTATTGCAATTATGTGAAATTTATATATAAATAAATTATCAAAAAATGTAAACTAAATTGGGGAAGCAAATATATAATTTACATAGGAAACTCTCAAGAATCTACTAAAACTCTAATTGGAACAATAAATCAGTATACAAGTCTTAAATTATAAAATCAATCCACAAAAATCAGTTGTGTTCCTATATGCAGATAATGAAATAGAAAAGAGAAATCAAGAAACAACCCATTTATAATTACATCACAAATACCTGAATACATAGGAATAAATTT